>VXAL01015040.1:0-30652 GCA_013399475.1 Chauna torquata | reverse complement strand
CATTGCACAGCTCCCCATTGCACTGCTCCCCATTGCACGGCTCCTTCCTCATTGCATGGCTCCTTCCTCATTGCACAGCTCCCCATTGCACAGCTCCTGATTGCAAGTTTCCCTTCCTATTGCACAGCTCCCCATTGCACGGCTCCCTGTTGCACGGCTCCCTATTGCGCAGCTCCCTATTGCACAGCTCCCCATTGCATGCACCCTCCATATTGCACAGCTCCCCATTGCACAGCTCCCCGTTGCACCGCTCCCCACTGCACGGCTCCTTCCCCACTGCACGGTTCCCCATTGCACACCTCCCTGATGCTCGGCTCCCCATCGCACGGTTCCGCGTTGCACAGCTCCCCACTGCCCGGCTCCCACCCCGTTGCACAGCTCATGGTTCCCCGGTGCAGCGATGCTGCCGGGGTGCCCAGCCACCTCCCCACCAGGAGGGCTCGCAGCCACCATGCCCACGTGTCACCCTGCAGCTGCACCCGCTCCCGGCTGCTGTGCCTTCATTCTCCTTCCTGCACTCGCCATCTGTCACCGGCCTCCCTCGGTCCCCGGCCACCGCACGCTGCAGGGATTAACCTCCTGGAGGGAGCAGGGGGGCTCTGGTGGCATTGGGGTGCCACTGGCCCCGACATCCCTGCGGTGGTGGGGACAGGGTGCACAGCATGAGGATGGACCTGTGACAGCCATGGGGATGTGCACAGGGCAGGATGTTCCTCTGCCCCTCCAGTTTGTGCAGGGACCCCTGTCCTGGGGCAGGGGGACACAGCCAGCTGCCCATGTGCACAGCAGATGTCCACCCCGCGCCACCCTCTGCTGCTCCGTCCCCCGGCACCTGCTGGCCACCGGCCATCTGGACCCCCAAAGTCCCAGGGGACAGTGCTCAGCCCTATCCACTCCCCTTGCTGGCCACCGCTGCCCCTGCAGGGGGCCCCATGGGGCACGTGGGGATTTGCAGGGACCCGCCAGGTCCCCACGCAGTTCCGTGTCCCCAAGCAGGCACCTCGGGGCCACCGTGGTTCTCGCTGCCCTCCCTGCAGTGGTCGGGGCTGAGCCGCGCACCCCGCGCCAGCGGGAGCACCCTCCCCATTGCATTAAGCAGCTTGCTGATTAATTATGGATCCAGCAGAAAGCTTTTATTACATTAGAGTTTACTTGTGGCAACATCCGTATTTATTAAAAAAAAAAAAAAAGGAATGTAATTACTAATGTGGTGTAAACAGCGCTATTTTATGGGGAGGTTAATGCTCGGGGGAAGCACCGCGGCTGGCGGTGGCTCCAGCCCGGTGCCCTGCGGTGGGGACGGCTCGGCCAGGAAGGGACAGGGACGCAAGGACACAGGGGGCTGCCACCGCAGTGGTGCTGGGGGCGAGGACAAGCCACTCCAGCCAGAGCATGGCGAGGAGGGGTCCAGACACCCGTCCCACCTCGCTGGGACACCCTGAGGCCACGGGCACCGTGTCCCCAAGCCCGCACCAGAGCCATGTGGCAACAAACAAGGTCCACCGCCTGGACCTGCTCCCTGCCACATGGCCGCTTGTCCCCAGCACAACCGGAGGCTGCGGCAGTGCAGGCGGCGCAGACGTATGGCGGGAGCCGGGAGGAACCCGATGCAGCGTCTGCTGATGCTCATGGCCCCATTTCAGGTCTTAACCTCTGTGCTGCTGCGCTGGGAGGGCACGAGGAAGGGGATGTGCTCCAGCCACCCTGCGCCTGCCTCTCCCGGTGGGGTCCACCGCGGGTGTCCGCTGCTGAGCCACCGCCACCACCCGGGAGGCAGGGGACAGGGGGACTCGGCCACCCACAAGTGCCAGCGGGGCTCCCCGGGAACGGGAGCAGCGCGGAGACACTCGGCATGAAGTGCAGCCGTAAGTGCCTCCCGCGTCACATGGAGAGGATAAGTGCAAAATGGCCCTATTATGATAATTGTGTGAAATTATGATTGATGGAGATTAGCTGCTTATTTGAGGAAATGGCAGGCGCACGTGTGGCATGGCCAGGCCGGGGGACAGGAGCTGGGCCCGGGAGGCACGGGTGACGGGGACACAAGGAGGGGGACGCTGGGACAGCCCCTGGGGCTCTTCCCATAGGATGCACCATCACCGCCATCCTGGGAGCTGCTGCGTCCCCGGCTGGTGGCTCTCGGGCTGGGTATATGCCACCGCATGGGAACACCGAGTGCTGCACAGCAGGAGTCTGGCACGGGGATGGTGTGACCCACGCACAGCCCCCATCCTGCCCCATGGAAAGCTCCTGGCATCTTGTGCCAACCTCATTAAACACATCCCCAATTAGGGGAAAACCTGTTCAGCGGGGATGGCATGTGGGAGCTGTGCTGTGGAGCTGTGCATGGGGCTGTGCCGTGGGGCTCTGCAGGAACCAGGCTGGGGAGAGGGCAGCGGGGCAGCCCCAGCACCCCTGCGGCTCCCAAGAAACAGGAGCTCCCCGTAAATGTGGCTCTCAATAAACGTGGTGTTTTCCATGAAGCCGAGCAGGGCTCCGGGCTGGCGCTGGGCTCACAGTCTGTCCCTGCCTTCTGCCTGGGTACCCCCATGTGTGTCCCTCGGCCTCGGAACTAAAGCCCAGCTCCTGCTCCAGCTGCATCTCTCTTCAAAAGACACCAAGACCGGGAATTTAGGGAAGAACGGTGAAAGCCAGAGAGGCGTGGAGGGCTGCAATGCCATCGCCTGCCCTGCTGACAGCCGGGCTGTTCGCCGTGGCTGGGGCACGGCTCTGTGCCACCCAGGCACGGCATGGGGACGCCGCATTACACGAGGCTGCGGTGGCTGTGCAGAGCGGCATGCAGCCGGTGGGTACCCCAAAACCACCCACCCATCGGCGCAGAGTCCCTCCTCCGCTCTCCCCTTCCCAATTTCCCGGGCCCCCCTCTCGCAGCAGGCGGATGCTGGGTAAGAGGTGTGTCTGCGGAGCCGCGCTCGCCATGCAGCATCGCCGCGCCGGGGCTGCCGGCGTCACCTCCTGCTCCTTGGGAAGGGCTCGTCCAGCTGGGACGGGAGTGCAGGTGGGGACGTGGGGACAAACGGGGCCGAGCCTCCTCATGTGGCACCAGAGCCACAGCAGGGCCCCCGCACCCTCCACCGAGGGACGAGGACATGGCAAAAGGAAGGGTCCCCAGCGGGTCCCCGCCACTGGTGATGGTGCCACCGCCAGATCCTTTCTCTGCCTTTTTTCCTTTTCTTCCCGCCCTGTTTTGCTTTTGGCAGCGGTGCTGGGAAGGGCTGGCGAGCGGCAGCAGCCCCCCGCGGCCCCGGCCCTGTGCCAGGGCGGGTGATGGCAGAGGGGCTGCCGCCTGCCGCAGGGCTCCGCTCAGCTGCGGGAGTGTCCCCGCGCCGCGCTCGCTGCCAATTTCCCTGCGAGCTGGCACCGCAGGCGGCTCCGGAGGCAGCGGCGGAGAGGCTGGGGATAGATTGTGAAAGGGAGCGAGGAGAAAAAAAAAATGGACACATGCCATCGCTGGAGCGGCGAGGCTGCCAAAATGCCAGCAGGCAGCGTGGGGCCGAAATCTGCCGGAGGGGAGAGGAGGGTCTGATGCCCGTCCCGGCGCGGGTGGCGGCACATGGAGGACAGGCAGCGCGGCGGAGGTGCCGCTCAGCCGAGGCAGGACAGGTGGCGGATGGTGGAGCTGGAGAGGAAAAAGGTATTTGCCTTCGTTTTAAAGACTGCTCGGTGCATGTGTGATGTGCTGGGGTGCTGTGCAGGGTGCCTGCGGCCTCGCTGCCCGTCCCGTGGCACTGCCCGCACCGTGGCAGCTCCCGATGCCTACGGAGGCAGGCGAGGGGCCCCGGGTGCCGGCCAGTGGCTGCAGGAGGGGATTTGCTGTCCCCTCGCCGTGCAGATGGGGAAGCTGCCCAGGGGCCGGGGCTGCGGCTTTGTCTGGTCGGGCTTTGTCTCCCGGCCGCGGCAGCGGGATGGAGGCGGCAGGGCTGGGACATGCGCGGGGCTGGCTGGATCCTGCCTGGCCGGGAGCAGGGCACGGCAGGAGGCAGCTGGCTTTTCCTGAGCTGCTTGGAAAGGGAGAGCAAGGAGACGAGACCTGCTCGGCACCATGAACTGCATCCCAAAGGGTCTCTGGCACCCACAGAAGTGCTGGACACCGCAAAGGCGCCGAGTCAAAGCCGGCTGCTGGGGAGCGCGGCGGCACGTGCCCCAGCACCACATACGCTGTCCCGCGGGAGCCATCCCCAGCTCCCAGACTGGGGACCAGCTCAGGAGGGACCGGAGAGCAGAACTAATGAGCCCTGGCAGAGCCATGGGGACAAAGCTGCGGTACCTGGCACAAAGAGGACGGTGGCCAGAGCACCATCCTCACCCCCCGGCCAGGCTGGGGCTTGTGGCCGCAGGGTGCGAGCTGCACGTGTTGGGGCTGTGGGGTACGTGTTTTGGGGTGCGGGGTGTGTGTTGGGGAGGGGGCTGCAGCACCGATGCTGCCTGGTGCTGAACCCCTCGCACTGCCTCAGCTCCTGCCTGGTGCCCTGCACCCACGAAGGACCCTGGCTGTGCCCAGCAGCACCCCTGTGCCCAGCCATGTCCTCTCTGCTCCAGCACCACCAGGACAAACTTCCTCACGGTCCCCAGCCCAGAGGATGCCCCATGCAAACCTCACGGGGCCGTTGTTCACAGCAGGACACGAGCTGCTACCATGGAGCTGAAATGCGCCCTGTGCCACGGGACACCTCCCCCGTGCCCCCCTCTCCCTCGTTTTCCTCCATATTTCACAGTTCCTGCTTCCTGCACAAGCCGGGGGTCTCCAGGGACTCCAGCCAGATGTTCTCTGCAGCACACCACATTGCTTTCCTAATGAAATATTCATGCAGCCTCGCCGCCTTTGCCATGAAAGCCTTCAGCAGCTCCCGGCTGTGGAAGCCCTGGGCAGGCAGCGCTCCTGCCACATCCCCAGCTCAGCACTGGCCCCTCGCTTCATCCCCTCCATCCTCTTCCTCCTCAGACTGAGCCTGCAGGCGGTGCTGGCACAGGGGCTTTATCCCCACTCGCCTGGGACCGTGCAATGAGGCATTGCCATGAGCCTGTCCATGCCAGGCTCTGCCATGGGGACAGCGATGTCCCCAGCCGGGGCTGGCAGCATCCTCCCGCGGCCCCGCCGCTGGGTCCCCATGCGGCGGTCACCAGCCCCGTGACAGGGTGTGGGTGCCACACATCATCGCAGCGAAACGGTGGCAAAACGGCGGAGCCGGTGGCCTTGTCTGCCCCCGCGGCTCCCCGCCAGCCCGCAGCATTAGCAATGTTGTGCACTATAATCCAATTAGGTTGTTTATGCAAACAATCAGGTTTTATGTTTCGGTAAAAAGCTTAAATAACCTTAATCAAAGCAAAAGACCTGATATTATCGCCAGCAGGGTCTGCAGCTTGTCGGGATGCCCTACCCTGCTTGCTCCGGGCTCCCCAAGGGGCTCAGCCCTTGCTGAGCGCACGGGGATGTGCGTACGATGCTTCGCCTCCAGCCCCTGGTTGCTGCCAGCGGCTCCAAGCCATCCCACGGGCGCTGCCACTGCAGGGGCTCCCGGTGCCCCTCAGCACCATGTCCTGCAAGCGCTGGGGGGCGCGGGGCCGGGGCCCCTCTGCCCGCAACCACCCATGCAGCGAGCCCAGCATGCGTGCCCCTTCCTTCCCCTTGCCCGGAGATAATTAACTGAAACCCCAGAGGCGTTAATCAGCTCCCGATGAGCCGGTGCCAACACTGCCACGTGGGCAGGTCTGTCCCTCATATCTGCCAGCACCCAGGCAGGGCCGTTAGCAGCATGGTAATTGTGGCTCCGATCGCCCTGGGAATAATCATCAGAGCGGGGACGGATCCGGGCTCAGGGGGTCGTAAATGTAGGCGCATCCCTCTGTGCCCAGCCTGGAGGAGGAGCAGCGTCCGGCCACGGCTGGGGGCTGGAGGGGACGCTAGCCAGCGACCTGTCCAGTGCACAGCATGGGGACACGTCCTTCCTTGCAGCCTTTTTCCCCATTTGCTTTCCTGCCATCCCCTGGCACCTGGTGGGAAACGAGGTGCCAGCCACGCCGGCCACCACCGGGTCCTTTCCCGTTCATTCCCAACCTCTGTGCAGGGTGCCCATGGGCTGTACGGCTTCATCAGCACGCCCAGCCCGGGCCTCGTGCCGTGCCACCCTGGCCTCCTCCGCTGTTTCCTCCCCAGATTCCTTCTCCGAGAGCATCCAGGTGGCTGTGCCAGGCATCGCCACTGTCCCGCCTCGCACCACCGCCTGGGCTGGAGCCACGGCACCAGAGCACCCTGGTGCTGCGAGAAGATCCCTGCGGCTCCAGCTGGAGTCGGGCACGGCAGCGCGAGGTGGCACGGGGGCTGTGCCCTGCTGCGCTGTCCCTGCGCCCGCTGGGGACGGGCACGGCGAGGCGGGGGCGCGGGGCTTGCTCTGGAGGTCTGTGCCCGCCGGCACTGCCTCCCCGCACACCCCGAGTTTGTCGCGGAGTAATAAGCTATGCATGTAGTGTAGAAATAAAACATGTTCTGCAGAACAAATGATGTTAATTTGCTGAGAGGCTCTGAAGCTGAGTATTAGCGAAATGCCTTGAGGGAGAGAGCGGCAGCTGTGCTGGAATTAATGGCAACGTGCCGAATTAGCACCGCTATGCATCATAGTCAGAGGGAAAAATTACTGGAGAGAGGGGGAAAACAGCCCCCTCCGCACACCAGCCTGGACCCTGCGTGTGCCACAGAGCAGAGCCGGCCCCGCTGGGTCCCAGCACCCACAGTCTGCCCTTGCCCCCAGCCCGCTCCGGCACTGGAGTACCTGACAGCCTGGCCCGGGTACCCGGCAGCGAGTGCCTGCTTGCTCTGAGCTCAACAGCAACTCTGCGAAGGTGTCCTCGGGAGTGCTCAGCATCCCCCGGGGTGTGCAACATCCCCCCGAGGTGCTCAGCATCCCTCTGTACCAAACCGTGCCATTGCATCCTCCCCAGGGGACCGTCTCCTCCAGGGTCTGCATCTCTGCTGCTCCCCATCCCTTCCCCTCCTTTCTGGAGTGCTGTTAATCTCCTTGTCTATTTATTTCTTCTATTTATTCCTGGCGGTTGAACACCCAAAGTCTGTAGATCCTCATTGATTACTAACAGCGCATCTGGCTCACGGCGCTGCAGCTCCTCCGGACCATCCGTCTTCCCCGCTGCCTTCCGCCTGGCCGCCTGCGACGGTGTGCCCCGGCTACCAGGAGCACGCTGCAGACTGTGCATTACCTCTTAATGGACAGTTCCAGTAAAATCCATGCCTCTGATGAATATTTAACACCAACACCCCCCTCTGCTGCCCGGCGGGGGTTGGGGTTGGGTATTCCCTCTGTGGCTGCCAGCCCGGGGCTGCAGAGCTGGGTGCCAGGAGCACCCCAGAGCTGCTGCGCCTGCGCTCCTGCGGGTCTCACGAGGAAGCTGGGCTGGGCAAAGGGAAGTTCCCCATGCGCCCGCGGTGCTGAGCCCCTCTCCCGCACCACCGCCGGGGCTTAGCCCTTACGGAGCTGAGCCACAACCTGTGTGTCCAGCACTGAGCCGGCGGCCAGGTGGAGACTGGGGCTGGTGACATCCCCTGTAAGCCACGTGTGTCTGTCACAGCCCGTGGACGCTCGTCCCCAGCAGTTCACTCACGGCATAAAATATTGCCCTGTTTTTGTCACCCTGACCCTTTTCTCTGCTTTTTGCTCCGCAGGTCTGCAGCCCCACAGGCACTGCCTTCCCCGGACGCAGCCATGCTGGATGGAGCAGCCCCAGCGTGGCCCTGGGCACTGCCTTGCCACTAGCCCCGCTGCAGCCCTGGTGTGGGACATTCCCAGGGCACGGGCTTCTGTCCCCTTGTCTGTCCATCCGCCAGTCTGGACAGCAGCAGCAGCACCCAGCCATGCAAAGGACCACGCGATGGGATGGATGTGACACTGGTCTGGTCCTTGCTGGGATGTGCCAACAGCTGCCTGTCACTGACCGTGCTGGGACCTGGTGACAGGGGCTGGAGCTCCCCTGCCATCGGGTTATGGGGTTTCAGCGTCCCCAGGAGCATGGCCAGGCAGAGGAAGAGGTTCATTGACCCACCGCACATGGAGCTTTACCAAGCATGGCTGCCTCGGGGGCGCAGATTTGGGGAGGATGACGGCAGGAGCGTGGAGGCTGAGGGCAGCATCGCCCAGCGGGACCAGCCCGGCCGCTGCCCGAGGGACGCGCCTGCCCCGTGCCCTGGGGATGCTCCGGGGCGGCTGCCCCATCCCCACCCCAGCTGGGAGCTCCACACGGCTGCATCGTGCTTGGCTCTGCAGCACCGGGCCACCCCGACACCATCCACCCGCAGGATTTGGTTGGCAAACCCTGCGACCTCGTTACTCGTGGTGCGGGAAGCGCGCAGCGGGAGGAGGGTGGTGCGGGCGCGGGGTGCCCGGCCGCGGGCGGGCAGGGTGGCGGGGGCTGCCGGTCACTGCCAGGTTACATCTGCCGGGGCACGCAAGAGTGACTCCAGATGCATTAGAAGTGCCGTGCTCGAATTTCAATTTCATCGTCTCACAATCATTTTCAGGCTCCTCTTAGTGCCACATTAACGAAGCCGGCTCGTTTGAATGCATAATTAGCCCAAGCATTCTACCTCGCTAATTTCGAAGCAGGAGCAGAGAGTGGGGAGGGGGGGGGGAATTTGCATATTAATTTAGCAGAGGGAGAGAAAAATTGTTTACCACTTGCTTCTTGCTGTTGATCACAGCGGACTTAACTCTTTCCCGGGTGCCATCTGGAGCTGCAGAGCCGGGCACCCGGCCGGCACGTGGGACGGGATGCAAAGGTTACGCGGCAGCAATTAAATCCCCCCCGTGGCGCCGTGGCCGCCCGGACCACCCTGGCTGCTTTTGCTACTGGGAGCCAACTGGGGGCACTGGGGCTGCAGCCTGGCTGCTCCTGGAGCACAGGGCAGGCAAGGGGTGGCCGGGATGGAGGCGCAAGCTCCAAGATGCACCCCACCACTCCTCCCTGTGCAGCTCTGGGGAGAAAGCATCATTGTCACCTCCCCAGGAGTGCCAGGGGAGGTGACATCTGTCCCTGCTGTCCTCAGCCAGGCCAGCACAGTGCCAGGCACAGCCCAGGCAGGCACAAGGGTGCCCAGTGGCATCACCCGCCCTGCAAAGGGTGGCTGGGTCTGGGTCTGTGCAAAGTGTGCCCTGTCACCTTCAGTGTGTCCCCTCCAAGGGAACAGATCTGTCCTCCTCACTTTTTAGCATCACCTGCTCCGAGCATGAAGTCAGATGCTCATGTGTGCTGCTGGCCATCCCCAAAATCCCTTTGCCAAGGGTACATTCCCCTGGGGATGACTCCTTGCCCACAGACATCGTGCCTGCAGCCCAAGCACCCACGGAGCACCCGCAGAGCAGGGGGAGCAGCCTCGCTGAGCACGGGCAGCTCGCTGCACCGCCGCGGGATCCCTTTGTTTGGAGTCTGTGGGTGTCTTGAGCCTGGGTTGGAGGTAATTTGTCTGTCTCCTGCAGCAGGGCTGTCATCTCGCATCTGCGAGCCAGTTCCATTTGCGCTGCCATTAAAAAATCGCAGGTCTGACAGGTAGTAAAAAAAACAAAACAGAAAAGAAAAGCCTAAAGACACCCAACAGGAGCATGGTGGGCTTGCCACGTCTGGAACCACCCTCAGCTATCGCTGGATTTGAGGGTGGTTCCAGATGTGGCGAGCCATCTTTTGCTCTTTGGCTCCGTGTCCCCATCTCACCTGGGCTCCCCAGAAGGGTTTGATCACCCCCGGAGAGCCGCTGCCCCGACCATCCCTGCCATCTAGCTGGCACGGAGCCATCCCAGGGGCCTGGGGGACAGCCTCACCGCTGGCATCAGGTCTGGCTCCTGCAGCGCTGCACAGGGAGATGCACACGGGGATCATCCTGCACCCCTGCACGCTGCCCGGCCACGGAGCTGCGGGGCCAGGGGACACCCCTGCCGTGGGTACGGGGTGTCCCGGTGTCCGTGACGCCGTGCCGGCAAGTCTCGCATCGCGTGGGGCCGGCCCGCAGAGGGTTAACAGCTGATTACAGCCTTTGTCTCTGCATCAGTGTACATAATGCGCCCCGCATTTGCATACTGCAGTGTGCGCTCAATTAAAATGAACTTTTAATTTCTTCTAAGTAAATTACTTCTTCCCGGTACGTGACGCGCACAAATGTCAGAATAATGGGAGAGCCTTAATGAGCTGGGAATGAGGGGCGGGGAGGGGAGCGCGGGGCCCCGGCCCCCTGGGCCACGCTGCAGCCTGTGGTCTCCCCGAGGACAGATCCTGCTGGAGGACGGGGCCTTCTTCTGCCTCCCTGCAACATCCCTGCTGCCACCATATCCCCTGGGCAGGGCAGGACCCGGGCACCCACCTCCTCCTCCTGCCCGCTACAGCATCCCTTCAAGGCTGAGCTCTCCGGGTCCTGCTTGCATCCTGGTGTGTGCACACCTTGCGCCATCCCAGAAATGCTCTCCTGGGTGTCTTCTACACGGGGTGTCCCCAGCGTGGCTGCCCCGGCCCGCTCTGCCCTCCCCACTGTGGCCTGGGACGATGCTCGGGGCGATGCTCAGGGATGTACAGTGGAGCCCCGCGCCCTGACCCTGCCTCCTGCACAGGTCCGGGTCTGTCCGCCCGTCCGAGGGCTGCAGACGCAGGGCCAGATGGCAGGCGAGATTACTGGAATTTGATTTTCAGATAAATCACAAACCTGGATGAGCGAGTGCTGCTCCAGATGCATTATCCGTAATCCCCTGGAAGGGAACCTTTCGGAGGAGACGGTCCCAGGGCCAGCTTGGGAGCAGCTGGGTAATCCCGGCCGTGCCGCCCCGAGGTGCCGGGCTGCGCCGGGGGGATGCGATGCTCTCCGGATACACCACGGTGTGTCACCCGCGCTCACCGCGACCCACATTTGGTCCTGCAGAGCCCGGGTGGGAGCAGATGGGGCCAGATGGAGTCACACCAGGAGCAGGCGGGCAGCAGGGCCAGCCTGTGCCGGGACGCCCGTGCCCGGCTGTCGCGCCCGCTGGGCTCCGTGCCGCAGGAGGGGGCAGGGATGGGGCTGGGGGAGGCAGGGGGGCACTGCCGAGCTCTCCCCCTGCCATCAATGCCTGGAGCGTCCCCAGACCACCCAAAGGGCCTCCCAGTACTCAGGATGTGGGTGCCACAGGGAGCCCCCTGGACCATCCGCACCGTGCCCTGCCTCGTAGCTCCATCAAGTCGCAGAGATGCCTCCCTGCTCGCGGGAACAACTCCCAGCTCGTGGGCCTGGGTCTGGCCAGGAGGAAGAGGAGGGAAGGGGCAGGGATGCTCGGCTCCGCATGGGCTTGGTGCACTTGCTCTCCACGCTGGCTGTCCTGGCTGCATGCTTTGGGGGCACGCTGAGCTTTTGGGGGTCCTCAGTTTGGCAGCAGCTTTCCCAAGCACCAGGACTCATCCTCACCTTTGGAAGCAGCCTCTTGGAGCTCCCCCTCTCCCGCAGAAATGCAGATTTGGGGACTACACAACTTCCGCAAATAAATAAACCCCCCAAGGGTGGCAACACGGAGCCCTTCTCCCCGCTGTTTCCATACGAAGCCACCCGCTCCCCCGTGCTGCCGCTGACCCCGATTTCCAGTCTCATCGCGCCAGCGGCCAGGGTCGCGCTGGCCCAGACAGGCCATCCATCACTGCGGGGTGGCTGCCAGCGACAGAACACGCAGCGGTGCATCGCGGCGGAGAGCAAACTTAACCAGAGGATGCTGCCGATCAATAGGCGCATTAACCTGAGCCCGCGCTCCTCCTCCCTGGGGGCCGAAGGTGGCCGGGGCAGGCAGCAGATATTAATTCCTCTCCGGCTCCCAGAGGAAGAGGAGATGTGAAAAGCCGAGGGGGAAAGCAAAGCTTTGTCTGGCCGTGCGCTGCTAACCCACTGCTGCTCCTCCATGGGGCCGGCACCTCCGAGGCCATGAATTTCCCACCCTGGTGCCTCCCCCGGGCTCGGGGCTCCCCCAGCCCCTGGTGCTGGCGTGGGAGCACGCGGGAGGCGAACGGAGCTGCGCGTTCCCCCAGCACCGAAATTTACATTGAACCGCAAATTAATTTCATAATTTTTTCCTCTCTAATTATGCCAACATCTGCTGCGAGGCCCAAGCTGTGCACATGCATTTTAATACATCCCTCCCCCCGTCTCTCCCAGCACCGAACTTTTCGGTAATTATCGGCAGGAGAAGGGCTCCTTTCCACGGGAGGGTGAGGCGAGGGTGAGGCAGAGCGCGGGGAAGGTTGCGCCGTGTCCTGGTCCAGAGGCTCCGGGGCTCCAGCACGCCGTGGTGCAGGGAGCTGTGGCAGCTGCAGAGGATTCGCCTGTTTGTTAGAGGCTATTTCCATGGCTAGGAGAGGGGAAGAGAAGGGATGAGGGGGAAGCAAAGGGGAGGCAGGGACACTATGCGAGCGAGGCAACACTCGGCACCCTGAGCATGGGGACCGGCTGTGTCCCGGGGATGCTGCACCGTGCTGGGTACCAGGGACCGGCTGTGCCCCGGGGATGCTGCACCGTGCTGGGTACCAGGGACCGGCTGTGCCCCGGGGATGCTCCAACCCCAGGCAAGGCCAGCCCATGGCTAGTTGTCCCCTCTCCCCTCGGGAGGGCCCTGCTCCAGGACACCTCAGTCCTATATTCACCCAGATACCTCCAGCTGCAGTCATGCTGGGCAGCAGGATCTGAATGTGGCCCCCGCTTGCTGCAGCAGGAGGAGAGCACGGTAGCAGTGCGTGGGGGCTGGGCACCGGTGGTGTCCCCTTGCACAGCCCTCAGCACGCTGTCCTTGTCACCTGCCAGTCTGGGTGACCCCGGAGGCCCTCGCAGCCCCCTCCCCTGTCCCGCTGCACGTCTGCTCCCACTCAGGGAGATGTTTCATGGCCTCGCTGGCAGATGCAAAAGGTCACTTGGAAGCCGAGTAATTAAAACCTGGCAATTACCAATTGACAGCAGCAAGCTCCTGGTCTGGCGAGTGCTCGGATCTTCCTCCACGAGCTGCAGGATGCAGCCGAGGGGCCAAAAAGGGGCAGGTGCCAGGGAGGGGACAGGGGATGACATCTGCCCCCCATGCTGGGGCTTCACCTTCAGCACAGGCAGCTCACTGGGGAGCCCGCGGGGACACCGCGTTCTCATTAGAGAGCTCGTCAAGCGCTTTAACTACAGGGCAGGGGACGAGCGCGCTGCTCGGGGTGCAAAGCCCCACGTGCCCCCGCTGCCACTCCTGCCCCAGCCAAGGAGGTGGCAGCGCCCAGGGGGACGCAGCCGAGACCCCGCGCTTCTCCTTCCCGGACCAAGCCGTGGCAGCGGGGCCGTCCCGCTCCCCGCGGCACCCGCGGGTGCCGGCTCTCGCAGCAGCCCAGGTGTGACAGCAGGAGTGGGGCCGCGTCAGCCCCGTTAGGCTGCTGCCGCCCGCCTGACTCGCAGCCGGGAACAGATGGCAGGCGACAGAAGCTGCCGATGAATAATCCACGTCTGACGGGCGCCGCTCCCGCCGCTCCCAGCCTCCCGCGCGCTCCCCGCGCTGCCCCGCACGCTCCCGCTCGCTCCGTCTGCGCCCGCTGCCTCGCACGGGGCCCCGCACCACGGTGCCCCCGCCAAGTGCCTGGCACCCAGGGGTGCTGCCCCATACCGGGATGCTCCCACCACATGCGTGGCACCCACGGGTGCTGCCCTGTACCGGGATTGCCCCTACCGCCACGTGGGTGCTGAGGTGCCCCGGGGTGACCCAGCCAGGTGGGTTGGATTCACGCCTGGGGGCTCCGGGCTGGGAAGGGGCTGCACTGGCCGGCAGGACCCCAGTGTCCCCATTGTCACAGGCACAGGTACAGAACAAAGTCGGGGCAGTGTGGCAAAGGAGCTGGGCTTCCCTTCTCATCTCACTGATGAGGTCCTGGCTAATTAGGGCTCAAGGGGGGGCTGCTGCCCTGTGCTGGGGCTTTGGCTGCTGCAGCATCACTTGGGATGTGGAGCCCTGAGCCCACTCTCAGTGGGCAGCTCGCAGGCAAAATCCCCATCGCCTGCTCTCCAGGGCTGGGATGCTCCCTTCGGCAGCCCCACAGGCTTTGTGCCCCCACGCCCCAGCGCCCAGCCGATTCCCGGCCATCGGCGCCGTCCTGCAGCTCTGTGCCGTCCCCTGGTCCCTGCCCGGGAAGGGGCAGAGGAGGGCGGAAAACAAAACGGTGATGGATGGCAAAGCTGTTGAAGTGCCAGCGAGTAAACTCCATATTTTTAACGGCATTTAAATGCCTCCAAGCAGATTAATAAGGTCTAGGTAATAGCAGAACCAGTCTATATTTATTCTATCTTAAACGCCAGTTTGTCAGGCTGTATTAATATTGATGGTAAGGCTTGGATTGAGGACAGTAAACGCTGGGACTTCACTTTATCTCTCCCAAACAGGCTGCCTCAGACCCTTTATCAGGGCTGCGGCTGCCGCAGCAGCTGCCTCTTCAAGGGCTCAGCGCATCTCCTCTCCTCCCCCCGCTCTCTCTTTTTAATCAGAGGAGGAGAAGTTGCTGGCTTGATCGTTCCGTTTTTATCTCTTTTATTTACTCCATTTTCATGTCTTTCAGTGCATATTTTATTCCCATCAAGGCAGGACCATTGATAGCTTAAGCTGTCCCCCCCGCTCCTCCCCATGTAGTGTGACAGGGAAGGACGAGGGGGAATTACGGGGGAGTTGCCCCTCCTGCCCCTCGCTGCTGGGGCCCTGGACAGCATCCCAGCCCCAGTGCCGGACCCGCTGCCACAGATGTCCCCAAGCACGCGGGACTGATGCCACCACCCATCCCGACCCACCAGCACGGCACTGGGCACGTAGGCACCCCAAAAAGTGCTTCACCCGGAGCTGCAGCCCCGCGGGGAACACCCGCTCTGCGCGCAGGAGGAAGGGGCGGATAGGAGGCTGAGGACAAACGCATTTTCTTGCATATTCACCAAACCCCAGATTCCTGCCTGGCTGCTCCCTGCCAGCATTTAAAATTCAAAGCGGGCTCTGCCTTGATTACTTATACAAACCACCCAGCTGGGGAGCAGCCTCGCGGCCACGCGGGCCGGGCGAGGGCGGCGGTGCCTCCCCGCTCCCGGGCGCCAAATATTCGCAGCCAAGCGCGCGCGCACATCGCCTGCCGCGTAACAGTGGGGAAAGTGATGCAAGGAAATTCGCAAATGATTTTGGATCGGGTAGCAATGGCTCTCAGCTCCGCTGGTAATGAATGCTAAATAATCATGGTAAGTGCTAATCGCACGAGGAGGGTTGCAGCCTGCCACAGGTTTTAAAAGATGTTCTGTAAAAATGCGTGGCTTCGCGCCGTGCATGGCGGTGGGAAAGCACCGTCCTGCTCCTCTGTCCGGCGGCCGCAGCGGCTCCCGTGCCCGTGCAGCCCCTTGCCCTCTGCAGTGCCAGCGAGCGGCATTGAACAGCCGCTAGTCCTGCGAGCATCAAAGGGCCCCTCTGCTGGAAAATGAAAATCCTCATTAACTAATAAAAAGCCCATTGCTCACTCTGCCTTTAATATAATTAACAGCAGCCAAGACTTCAATTAAGGTTTTATCCAAACTTCAAAATGCCACTCTCGCTCCGTAATTAGGCCGGGCGGGCGCAGCGGCCACAGCCTTCGCTGGGGCTCCCCTGGCCATGCCCACATGTGCCGGGGCTGCAGCGAGCCGCTCGTCCCAAATAGGAAATGTTTGTGTGATTGCTCCTTGGCAGGACGCAGCAGTGTTGCCGGGCGGCTCTGACTTCAGCAGGGAAATATGCTGCCGGCACGGAGAGGTGGTGCGGGGCGCTGGGAACGCGCCCGTTCTCACCGCTCCCCGTGTGCTGGCAGGGCCGGAGGGGAAGGGTGAGGGGCTGCAGGATGCAGACCCAAAGCAGCAGTGGCCCCAAGAACGGGCAGCAGGGTTTGTGCGTCCAGGGCTGAGCTCCCGGTGCCCGTGGGAGGATGCCGCGGCAGCATCAGTGCCCGGCCAGGGCTAACAGCACCGCCCTTCGTTAGCGCGGTGGGCAGGGGGAGCACCGGGGGGAGTGCTGGGGGGCTCAGTGCGTCCCTTCATTCCCGTCCGCTTCCTTCGCAAGGTGACACCTATTCTGGGGCAGAGCGGGGGCTCTGTGACTGCTGCACAGAGCGAGACACGGGGCAACCCCGGCTTCCCAGTGGGTGCCGGGCAGGGCAGAGCCCCCAGCCCAAACCCGCGCCCCCTGCCCGGCACCGTGCCACCGGTGCTGGCACAGCGCTGGGACGGCGTCTTTTTCTCTTTTCATTGACTGGAAAAAAGCACTGGCTGTGTTTCCCCTTTGCAGCACGAGGCAGCGACGTGCCGCTGCCCTGGCCCCACACCGGTGCCACAGGCTGCGATTTGCATCGCAGGAGACCCTGGGCTGCTTTTAGGGCAGGAGCTGGGAACCTCACCGCATCTCCAGGAATGCCGGGTGCCCAGGGACGCAGGGGATGCCTGAGCCCCAGGGATGTGCAGGGATGCCGGGTGCCGTGTGGGAGCGCAGGACAGCGTGCCTCCCGCCCCGCATCGCTGCGAGCCCTTGCTATCAAGACGGGAAGCTAGGTCAGCGCTGCTGCCCCAGTCCTGGCCACAGGCGAGGGAAAAACCACGCCAGGAGACGGCCACGCAGATGGCAGCGCTCTTGGAGAGACGGGGACTGTAATCCTCCCTGTGGGTCCCATTATCATCTCTATCTGGTGAAAAAACTCTCATCCTGGATGTGTCTAATCCTAATCACTCCCTATTGCACAGGGCCACTTCAGACGGGCCAGACGGACAGACGAGCCCTTCGTCCCCGCGTATCTGCACAGGCAGCACACGGCCGGGGGGAAAGGCCACCCCTCTGCTCTAATCCTTCTGCGAGGGCTTCATTTAAAAGGAGATTTGCCGCTTATTCCCTCCGCAGGCCGAGCGATCATTACAGGGGTCAGCATCTGATCTGGGAGAGCCTTGTTAAAAAATAATAACGGCACATTAATTTGGGGCAGGGGCTGGGTAACGCACCGGCGAGTTTCCAAGCCCAGAGGTTTTCCTGCCCGAGAGCATCGCTCGGGCTCATCGTCCACACAGAGGGCTGGGGTCTCTGGGGCTGGGGGTGCTCACCCAGACGTCCCGCTTGACCCACTACAAACATCCTCGCCTGTACGTTTCATTCAGACCTCTCCATTTGTACATCTGTGTTTATGGGGGGGCAACAGAGCCAGCACGGGGAGGGTCTCCCAGCCCCGGTGGGTGCCTGGGGCTGCTGGGGGGGTGGATGGGATTAAATCCAGAAGGGAAAATATCCTGCAGCAGGTGCAGCTTGCGACAGGTCTGAACGGCTGCCAGCCGGCTCTGAAATCCCGAGCACATCTGTGCTCATCAGTTGGACACCAGATGGGCCCGGGTTCGTGTTTTGGGCTGGGGTTGGCTCTGGGGGCCTGGGTGAAGACGGGGCCCGGCCGCCCCAGGACGGCGCTGGGATGCTCACACGCCGCCGGCATTCCCGGGTATTCTTAGCCCGATATTTTTAGTGTGTTTTGCCAGCTGGAGGCCAGACGCTGGCTCAGGGCGTGGGGCAGCTCGGGGCTATCCCCGCCAGCCCCAAGGTTCCCCAAGCCCCTGGGCCAGCGGGGCACCCCGCTTGCCCCCCAAATCCTTGCTCGTATGGGGTCTCGCCGGGCTGAGCTGCCATCAGGCTGGAGCTGCAAAGCCCTGCAAAAAGCCCTGCCTAAGTGCTCAATATTATTAACCCCCGATATTCTTAGCTGCAGCCACACATCTAATTCCCCAGCAGATTAGGACCGTCCCAACCCCAAGAACAATTTGTCCCCATCTGCGAGGCTCCGCTCGGTGTCCTCCTGCCCCGGCATCGGGCTGGCGCGGGAACCAGCCGGCTGCGGGGACCAGATGGCTGCTGCCTCCTGCGCTCCGAGCATCGCCGCAGCCGAACCGTGCTGGGGCGAGACCGTGCACCCCAACCCGTGCACCCCAACCCATGCACCCCAACGCATGCACCCCAGCCCTGTGCTCCCCAGCCCCGAGCACCCCAGCCCCACAGGGGAGCCCCAGCAAGGAGCCAGCCAGCGGCTGCTCCGCTCCCTGCCTGCTCCCCGGCGCAGCAGATGCTGCTCGTCAGCCTCCCAGCTCCCAGCTATTTTGAGGAGAATGTCGGTGGCTATATCTGGTGCCGTGTGGGCCCGAGGTGGCCCCGGCGGTGTGACGGCTGCCGCTCTGCGCTCTCGGGGCACCGTGTCTCCCTGTGCAGTCATCGCGAGCATTTGCGGCGCTGCTGGCCCAGCAGCCTGCACAGGGGCTGTGCTCCATGACCACGATAATTGTCCTGGTGCTGGGACAGCTGCAACGGAAGAGGAGTTTCCCAGCCCCATAGCACCAACCCCTTCCAGAGCAAGCATGGGGTACAGGGGCAGGCGGCAGCAGGGCAGCACCAGCACCCCCAAAGCCTATTTCTCAGCCCAGTCCTGAGCAGTGGGAGCGAGGGGCAAGCCCCAACGCCAAGCACAGGGATTAAGAGCCCACAAGGTCCCTGATAGCTTCACCCAGTCCAGCCTACAAGCTGGGGGACACCACCTCCCAGGTCTCCCTTCTCTCGCAGTCGAAGGGCTCGGGCGGACTCAGCCCCGCTCCCCTCCCTGCCTCTCCATCAGAGCCCGGCTGGCGGCCAAGCTCAGAGCTCCGATAAGAGAAGTGCGCTGAATGCACAAACACGGTGGTGGGGAGAGGAAGGAGCCTGGAGGGACTCAGGGGGACATGGGGGGATGCAGGGGGACCCAGGGACCAGGAGGCAGAGCTGGGGAGTGGTTTGCACCTCCCTGCAGCGGGGCTGGGCTGCGGAGCTGAAGCAGGCACTCGCTTCACCCTCAGGGGCCAGGGACCCCCACCAGCCCTGAGCACCCACGGCAGCCCAGGGTCCCTGTGGGTCTGGGGCCAGCCCCACTGTGTGCCTTGGCTTGACCAAAACCCCATTCCAGGGCATTGCCCTGTGTGGGACTTGCATGCCGTGAGGAGAAGGAGGAGGAGAAGGAGGAGAAAGAGGAGGAAGTGCCTTCCTCCAGCCCTGCCCCTGCCCAGCAGGGCTGAACCAGCCAGCCAGGGGCTGTGAGGGGCCCTGTCCCTACATCTGCCCCCAGTCCCACTGCCCCTCTGCACACAGACACAGCCCCAATGCTGGTACCCATCCCCATCCCCATCCCATCCCATCCCATCCCAAACCCCATCTCCATCCCCATCCCCATCCATCCCCACCCCCATGCCTGTCCCTGTCTGCGTCCCCAGCTCTTGTCCCCTGCCCCAAAGCCCCACAGATGCCAGCACAGCCCCCGGGGCAGCTCAGGCACTCTCTGTCCAGGGCGCAGAGCTCACACCCCGGCTCGGGGCAGCTGCACATCCCCATGGCTCACGACAGCATTTCTTCTCGTCTTTCCCCCTCCCCTGTCTCTCCCTTTCTGAAAATTGATAATTAACCTTTTGTCCATGTGGCTGTTGTGTTTATTTGGTGCAGGCGGCTGCAGGACGCTGATATGGAAATCGCAGCCGGCAGGCAGCTCCACGTCCTCTGCACAATCTGCAGCCGCGCACAGCCGTTGGGCAGAGATAAGCAGGTGCTTATTCACAGCCCTGCAGCTGCCTGCGAGGGCAGCCCTACCTGATCACTCCAATCTCAGTGAAAAACTACTTGAGGTTAGGCTACTGTGATGGAGAGAGCCGATAGGGACCGCGCGAGACAGCTCCCCCGGCTCCCCGACTTCGCCTCCGCCTGCACCTCCTGCCTCCCGCTCCCCGCGTCCTCTCCACTCCTTGCGTCTCACTGCTCTGTCTTCCCTCTTATCTCCCTCTCCACATCCCTTTGATTTTTTTTTTCTTAAAGAATTCGTCTTTGTGTTTCATGTGAACTCTCGGCAGCTCCCTTCTCCCTGGCTCGGCTGTGGCTCTCCCTTTCATTCCTGACTCCTGCCTTGGCTCTCACTTCCCCTTCCTCCTGCCCTGCACCCACATTTCCTTGGGGTGGAAGAGGCAGACCTGGGCATTGGTGGGGTGTAGAAAAAAGCCCCATCCCCGCACCCACGTGCTGTGCCCCCCGCAGGAAACGGCTGCAGCAGGAGAGCGCGCGCCCATTGCCACGCTCAAAATGCACCACCCACCTTGGGACGCAATCGCCTCTTTTTGGTTCAGACGGTGTTGTTATTTTGCTCACGGGTTATTGCTGCGGCTTTCTTTGACCTCGGGTTTCCCGACTGGGGGTGGCCCCATCGCTCCCCCCGTGTCACACAGAGAGGGAACAGCGTGCCGAGCCGTGCCACGGGGTGCTGCGTGGCCACAGCTGCCCCCGGGGGTTTCTTGCTTCCCTTCGCACTCTTGCTCTGAGTGTCGGGGTGGGGGCAGCCGGTCCCGCTTCTCCTTTACTGGGCGGGAAGTTTCTGCTGGGCAGCAAATGTACAGCTCTGACTCAGACAGAAAGCGCCCGGGAGCGCCGCGAGGGTCTGCGGCGGGCAGGCAGGCAGGGCTCACCTGCGCCGGGCAGAGCCCAGGACCCCCGGGGCTCCCCCGGGCCGGGGCAGACCCCATGCCCCCGGGCTGGGGCATTCCCCGTGCTGCTGCCCACGGCCCCTGCAGCTGCCGGGCAGGTGCATGCGCGTTTGCCTGCCAGAGAAAACCCTGCCACTGCAGGTGACACGGGGGACACGGGACCGCAGCTGGCATGGATTTTCCTCCCTGGCCCTGAAAGCCTCTGGCTCTGACTCAGTGCCCCGGCACGCTCCCCAGGCCCAGCCCCTGCCGTGTAATCCCCGCATGCTTTCGGTATCTCGTTGCCGCGAGCCTATACCCCGCCACAGGGCATCTTGGCAAACCCCAGAGCTGACGATGCCGAGCCCACCTGGGCCTGCAGGAAATAAAAGGGGAAGAGGAGGGAGCTTGAAACAGGGAGGGAAACCCTCCAGCCCCAGCATCGTGCCCCACGCAGACGCACGCTACCGAAACCTCAGCCAGCCCTCAGCCCCCCTGATCTGACTGCTCTGTCCCTCCCAGCAGAGCACAGGCATCCAGGATGGAGCTGAGACCCCCAACATCGCCGGGATGTGGGATGTGGGTCCGGGGCCAAGGCTGTGTCTCCCTGGGAGGCAGCAGGCTGGGTGCACGCCATCCCGCCTGGGCTGGCTGTGTGCTTTGTAGCTGTGTGGCCCTTTGGCCCCGTGCTGGGGCTTCCCCACGTCCCCCTGCAGCACCCAGAGCCACGTGCGCCGTCCCCTGGGGCACCCAGCACTGCAGTGCTCAGCCCCCCCTGCCCCGCTGGCAGAGATGCTGCAAACCGGTGGCCCCCCCCTTGCCCCTGCTCTGTGCAGCGCAGCTGGGCTGCTCCGGGATCCTCCTCCCCACTTGCACCCCACTGCCCCCTCCCCGTCCCTCGGTAGCCCCGGGCTGGGAGAACAGAGTGGGAAGCCCCGGGAGCCATCTGCGGGAGCCCAGGTGGCCGCCGAGACGCGCCATCTGCTGAGCCACCTTCGGGGACCGTGCAGGCGCTGCTGTATTTTTAGGACACATTTCCTCCCTCCCACCTGCAGCCCAGAGCAGCCTTTCGGTTTTCTAACAAGTTGTTTCTCTCGCTTGCGGCTGCCCTGCCCGAGCGGCTGTTGGAGAGCCCCAGCCCCGGCATGGGGGGGCTGGCCTGGGGGTGCACGGATCGACTGCATGGGTGCATGGAGGGGGGCTCAGCACCCACCGGGGGGTTATCCTGTGAGCAGAGCAGGCCAGGGACAGGCACTGAGCAGGCACCTGCAGCACCAGGACACTGTCAGCCAAGGGAGATCCCCATTTCCACAGCCAGCCCCAGGCAACGAGACAAGTGTGCTGCGGGGCTGCAGCACGGGGGATGAGCCCCCGGTGTCACAGCACGCAGTGGTCATGCCGTGCCGGGCTGCACCATGCCATGCCAGGCTGCACCCTGTGCCGGGCTGCAGCACACCATGCCGGACTGCACCCTGTGCCGGGCTGCACCACACCGTGCCGGGCTGCACCCTGTGCCAGGCTGCACCATGCCGTGCCGGGCTGCACCACACCGTGCCGGGCTGCACCATGCTGCACAGCGGCTATCCCCGTGTCGCACCGGCAGTGCTGTGCCAGCCGCGCCGTGCTGCACCACGCGTCCCATGCCACGCCGTGCTGGGCTATCCATCCCAGGCTGCATTTTGCTGGCTGTGCCATGCCGCCTTGCCAATGCCATACTGCACTTTGGCGGCTGCGCCGTGCCGTGCCGTGCCGTGCGATGCCGCCCGTGCTGTGCCATGCTGCACTGTGCTGCCCATGCCATGCCACACCGCGCTGCCTGTGCCGAGGTGCACCTTGCCAGCCGTGCCGCGCCGTGCCTGCCCTGCTGAGCCGTGCTGCATGGCGCTGCCCATGCAAAGCTGCACCGCGCCGACCCCTCGCAGTGAGGAAGTGAAGCCGGCACGAAGGGGAAGTTGTTGGAAAGTCAGACCGGAATGGCTGATAGGGAAGGCAGAGCTGGGTTTGGTCGCAGATGGTTCCTGTTGGGGAAGGACACGGGCGCAGCTGCCCGGCCTCCCCCCACCCGCCGCATTATCACTGCCCGGCAGCTGTTCACCTTCCCCCTCGCCATGGGACACGGCGCTGCTGCCACCCTGGCCCTGGCGGTCACATGAACGGCCCTCGCGGCAGGGCAGGCACTGTACGGGCAGGACGCCCCGCGCTGCACCGCACCGCGCCGAGCCCTCCGGCACTCAGCATCTCCCTCCCCGGCGCGGCTCCTGCTGGGACTCGTGCCCGCCCCGGGAGCGGGCTGGCTGCGCCGGCCGCCGCTGACCCCACACCCCCGGGATGCCCGGGGGCCCCCCCAAGCCCGATGGCCACCCCCCCTGTGCCAGGGCACCGGGCAGGACCGGCCAAGGTAAGGCCGAAGCAGCGGTGGGTGGGAGCAGGGAGGTGGTGGGCTGTGGCCGCCCCACGTGCTCGCGCCGCGGTGCAGGTGACTCGTCCCAACGTCATACGCAGCCTCGGGCCAGGCAGGTGCTGCTGAGGTGGCCGCGTGGGTGCCCAACAGAGCGTCCCCGCGGGGACTGGTCGGAGGCAGCGAGAGGGCAGGGGGCCGGGGTGCAGCTGAGCCCACAGCACCAGCAGGATGGGGTACTGGGACCCAGTCGGATCCTGGTCTGCAATTAACCTTTCTGTAATGAGTAATCAGCCACGATTATGTTTTATTTGCAGGGTTTAAATCCTCTGTTTATCCAGTGTTTTCTTTCGTTATTGGGTCAGCAGCTCACATGTGGCTCGGGAGCACATTCCCACGCTTGCTCCTTGCCAGCGGACAGATCCTGCCTGCAGCAGCTTTGTCCTGCCAGGGTCAGGATCCGGCCCTGTGGGCTCTCCAGGTGCTGCTGCTCACTTGTAGCGTGACAGCGTCAATAGTGGCTCCAGGGGCTGGGGCATCCCGATGCCCTGTGCTGGGTGTCCCCCAGCACCATGCACAGGCACCCTCTGGGGCCGTGCCGGGCGCGGGAAGGAAAGCGGCTGCCGGCTGAGTCACCGGCATTTGTCTGCCCCAAGCGAACAATGCTGGCCCTCTGCCTCGCTTCCCCTCACATACCCCGTTCGCCGGCAGCAGCGAGCACTGCGGCACCGTGCACTGGGCAGAGCAGCCTACCCCGCTGCCCAGTCCTGGCACCCGCCCTGCCATCTGGGGACACGGCGAGGACAGGCTTGGGGACAGGGTTTGAGCAGCGTGGGGACCGCTCGCCTCTGATGTCCCCCATCCCAGCTCCATCCCTTGGCAGAGGTGGTGTGGCCAAGGGTCAGGACAAAGCCCTCGCTGCTGAGCCTGCAGGCTGGGCTGGGGACAGGGACATGGGGTGCTGCATCACTGCCGTATGAGCACAGCAGGTGCCAGCGCTGCACCCATCGTGCCGTCGCCAATCTGCTGGGACACCGGGGCACGGGTACCCGACCTCGCATTCGAGGCAGGGACACCCAAAGTGCCAAGGGCTGGGAGTGAGCCCCCTGTGGCAGCAATGGGGACCGCAGACCCTGCTGGGGGGTGCTGGTCCCTGCTCCGTGCCGCTGCCCGCAGCCGTCCCGCTCGCAGCAGCGCTCGGTGCGTCCTGGCCGAGGGGCACCCGCTGACAACGCGCCGGGGCCAGCGGGTGCTGCGGCTGCTCTTGGGCGCTTTTGACCGGAAGGGCACAGCGAGCGGAGCCATGCAGATTGCTGCAGGCTGGCAGAGATGCTGGTTAGGTGCTTGGCAGGAGAAACGTTTATTTTATTGGCCAAATATCTCGGCAAACTTCCTGATTTACTTGCGGCCAGCGAGGCAGCGATAGGGCTGGTGAGGCCGTTGCCGGCTCCTCACTCTGGCTTCAGTGCAGAGAGCTGTTATCTCCGATGCACAGCGGGCAGGGAAGAGGTGGAGAAAGGGAAATGAAATACAACAGAGGTGGCACATTTTTTGCTGTTGATAACAAGCCCTGCTTTTAGCCTGGGAACTTGGAAATGATGCAGGTGGCCAGAGGCAGCCACAACGTCCCCTGCTGCCGCAGTGCATCTGGACCTTGTAACGAATCCCAGACCTCCCAGATGGCCCCGCCGCGAGGCTGGGGCTCCCCACGGCATGGCACAGCACAGCGTGGCATGTCACGGCGTGGCACAGCACCGACATCCACCCAGTGCTGCTGCGCTGTCCCAGGCTGAGCCAGAGCAAAGGCAGGCTGCGCTGGACCAGCTCCTGCTAGTTCATATTGATTTTCGCAGGGACCTGAGGTGTTGAAGTGCAATGCAAACTAATTAAATTCCCATCGTTAAAGAGCGTAGTGCAGGCAGCTGCAGCCTGTTGGACAGGGAGGGCTGGCAAGCAGCCGGTACCTGTGGTTCAGCGAGGAGAGGAGGAGCAGGAACTGCGCTGGGGCTGCCCGCAGAGCCGGAGATGGGGAGGGCGGCCGTGGTGCTGCGGCGAGGCTGGGAGATGCCCTTGGCTCCCCAGGCCCAGTGCTGCAGCGAGGTCTGCAGGGAGCGTTGAGGATGGGGCTCTTGGGGAGGCTCAGCACCTCCATTCCCCCTGTCCGGTCCTCCAAAGTTGGGGCAGTGGCCTGGAGAGGGGACATGGCCGGGAGAAAGAGTGGAGGAGCCGGAGGGATCCTGTGCTCTGCTGGGGTGGCCCTCCCAGCGTGCCGTGTGTGCTGGGCACCTGGTGGGGTTTTGCTCAGTATCTCCTGGCAAGTTCCCGCTGGCCATGGAGGAGGCTGGCAGGACGTGCTGCTGGCCACGTGCTGCTTACACGAGGGTGGCAGCAGCATCTCTGTGCACCCCAAAGCACCAGGAGGCAGGGGGCACGTGGCTGTCTCCACTTTGAAATTAAAACAGTTTTCAGGCACCCTATGGCAAAGAAAAGCTGCATACATGGCCCCAGCAGCCCAGAAACCTGAAGGTTTAATGCACCCAGAGGGACAGCGACATATCCCAAAGTCTCCCAGTGTTTAAGCCAAGCCAGTGATTTTTTGGAGGCTGCGGTGCAGGGCGCGCCGGGATGATAAGCAGTAGGGTCCAGTTTCCCTTCGAAAGGGAAGCAGGAACGAATCTGTCAGCCAGGAAAACATGATTTTTTTTTCTTTTCATGTTCATGGAAGTTGTGTGAAAGCCGCAAAGCCCTCAGCTCTGCTTCCCATGGGCGGTGACAGACAGGGGCTGCTCCCGCCAGCCCTCGTCCCAGCAGCGAGGACTGGGGCAGCTGCGCGTCGGGGGGCTGTGACACTGGGAGCCCCCGCGAGCAGGCGCAGGGGGAAACCCAGCACAAATGAAGCGAAGCCCCTTTCTTAAGAAAAGCTGGCAAGAGGCACTTCCTGCGCAGCAGATGTCCCCGTGGCGGATGCAGCTGCAGTGGGCGATAGCCGGCGCGCGGGCGAGCTGTCTTCCCCGGCTGCTGGCTCCCCACCAGCCCCTTATCTCCCCTGCGCATTCCCCACCAGATTAGCGCATGGAGAAGGGGAGTGCCAGCCTGGGCTCCAGCTGCAAACAAAATGCCGAGGGAAGAGTACTGGGGGCTGCAACCCAGCTCCCAGGACTTGCTCAGGGCTGGATTTAGGAGCTGAGATTAAGGCCACCATGTCTGTGTACGCAGCCAGGGTGACGGGGCTCTGCATCACCGAGTGCCTGCTCCACACCATCCCCGTGCCCTGCTCGGTGCTGTGCCAGGCTGGCACTGCTGGCATGGCCAGAGAACCACAGAGGCACCCAGAGATGCTCATCTCCCTGCGAGGGAGCGGATAGCGACCGAGAAACCCAGACAGACAGACAGACAGACTCGCTGGGGGTGACACCGGAAACCTGCAGCACTCTGGGGCTGAGCACGGGCACGGCTCGGTGCCTTTGCCCCCAGATGAGCCCTGGCGCGGCGGAGGGGTGGCAGCCGCCCACGGGTGCTGCCCACAGCAGGGCAGGTCGGCGCGGCGGCATGGGGATGACTCACCGGAGTGGCGAGGGGGAAGGTGCGAGAAACCATTACCGAGGGCTTTTTTAAAGAGCTTGAGGCTTGGGAAGGGGGGACACAGCCTGAACAGCAATCAGCTCTTACTGGTGTGCTCAGAAATGTCAGGGCTGAGCAAGAGCCTGAGCTGCGGGGACGTCAGGGAGAGCCAGGGTGGAAGGGGGAAAATGTGGTGCTTGGGGTCTGGGTACTGGGGACAGAGTGGTGATGGCTCTGTGGGGCCACTGCAGTTCCCGACAGCCCGCCCAAGACAGGAGGGTTGTGGTCTGGCTGGGGGCGATGGGGCTGTGCCCACCCCAGCTCCATGGGGCCAGATCCCCCCACAGGCTGGGGGTGCCGGGGACCTGGGTGCTGTGAGGAAGGGAGCTGGGTGTTGGCACGGCAGAGGTGCAGGGAGACCTGAGGTGGGTCAGGACTGGTGCCTGCACACATGGGGTGTGAAAAGGGATCCCAGAACCCTGGTGGCTGAAAAGGCACTAGCAGGGCTCGTGCCCGGCCACAGCCACCCCAAGAGGGCTTCACAAGCACCAGTCTCCCGCGGGTCCCATGCCCACAGAGGGGGCTGGAGGAGCCCGACCTGCCAGGCTCACCGGGAGCAACTGCCCTCACTCCTTGGGCACGCACACGCCGGTCCCAGGGAATGGCCAGACCCACATCTGGACCCCGTGCCTCTGCCTCCTCATCTTCACAGGTCCCCAGGCTGTGTCTCGGGGACCCCTTTGCCCGGGGCAGGTCCTCAGAAGCTCCCCAAGCCTCATGCACGAGGACATCCCTCCTCCATGCACAGATAGCACCTGGCGCCCGCGAGCAGAAGCGATGTGTTACGGTGCCAACACCACCCCGTGGGACCAAAGCACCTGGCGAGCAGCGCTGGTGGGAGCAGCACCGGCGTGGGGACGATGCTCGGCGGCAGGAGATGCCGTCTCCTCAAAACAAAGGGAGCACGAATTGGCACAACATATGCACTTCATCCCCGCGCCGGCCGGTTGCACGCCGAGCCATCAATCACGCGGCGGCATGACCGACACAAAGTCACCACAGAAGTTTCCAGCCTCTCTGGGAACCCGCGGGGCTGGCGAGGGCGACGGGGCCCCATCCTGCCCCTGCTCCAGATTTGGCGGGGAAGGATGGCCAGGCCCTGCGCTGGGACGGATCCAGGACCCTATCGGGCCCTCGCAGGCGCTAATCTGCCGGCCCGGCTGCTGGCTCGGCGCTGCTCTCCCAGCGCAGCGGAGCAGGGCTGCTGGTGCAGAACTGGGGATGGCTCCGTCGCCGGCGCCGCGGTGCCGCATCCGTCCCCGTGTGCGGCGGAGCAGAGGGAGGGGGGCGTTTCTCTAAGGGCACCGGTCACAGGGCTGCCAGGTCCGTTCCGTGGGACCCACGCGTGTCCCTGGGGTGCATGGCAGCGCCGGGGCTGGCCAGGGAGCGGGCTAGGGGGCACGAAGGGGTTAACCCGGGGAAGTTTGCTCACTCTCGGCAGTGATTTAAACCAGACAGAAAGGTTCTGTCATCCATCACGCTAACAGCCAGATCATTGTGTTTTAAAGTGTCTGTAATTGCAGCAATACAGAGACCGGGAGGGAGATAAAGGCTGGGAAGATGCAAATGCGGAGGGGAAAGCACCAGCCCCCAGCACAGGGCGGGGAGGGGTGAACCGGCCGGGGACGGGGCAGCCCTGCCCCGGGCTGGGGCCGGGAGCGGGACGGCCGGGGGGGTCACCCCGGTGCCCCCTGCCCCCGCTGGGGACGGTGCAGCCCAGGAGGAAGCGGCCCGGGGCGGTGCCGGGGGGTCCCCGCCGCCCGCGGGAGCACCCACAAACTGCGCGAACCCACCTAGGGACGGGCACGGGCTTTTGGACAAACCCACGGGTTTTGTCCTCAAAATATTGCCTTTATCTTGCGGCAGCCTCGCCGCCAGCTCCATCGTTATGCCCGGCTTAGCGCTACGTGGCACTGCCCTCCCCATCTCCTATCTCTCGGGGTCTGGGGATCCCCGGGGATGGCGTGGGAAGGTGGGTGACGTCCTGCCCCAGGCGAGGAGGTGGCACGGGCACGGCCACGGGTGCCCAGGTTTGTCCCGGCGGCTGAGGCCGTGTGCATGCACGCCGCCGGCAGGGAATTATTAACATTCAGACGAGGCCCGCTGAATAAAGCGAGCTAACACAAATGTTTATTTTCGCAGTGGTGAATTATGACTTCAATAGACCAAAATTACAGGCTGCGCGCGCGGAATAGAAACGAAGCAGACCCTGCCACCCAAACGCCGCCGGGGGGGACAGGACCGTGGCTCCCCCCTGCCCACGGTGTCCTGTGTGTGCTGTGGTGCCACTGCCACGGGCTTGTCCTGCTGGCGGGCGGGTGGCTCCCGCTGTGCCAGCGCCAAGCCAGCAGGGATTTGATAGCATCCTTCATCTACACCCAGACTGAACCAGAGGCTGGAAAGCTTGCAGCTTTTACCAGCAGGTCCCAGGCTGCAGGGTGGCTGCAGGACCAGCGTTGGTCACCCTTGGGTTCCAGCTGGGCTCACGGGTGTCACCAGCTGGGCATTTACAGGTGGATTTTGCAGTGATTTCAACAGCTTGCAGGGCATGGGGTGGACATGTGGGACAGAGCATTTGGCCGAGAGCGTGGTCAGCCCCACAGCCTGCTTCTTGCTCTCCTGGTGCAAAGAGCAGTGGCAGAGGCATGAGGAGCTCCCCAGCAAAACTGGGGTTCAGCTTTGGGAAGCGCTGTCGGGATGCCTGGGTGCTCCGCGATGCCGGGGACGCGCGTGCCGGGGGGACTGCGCCATGCACCGCGCACCCAAACGCACCCACACCACTGCATTTGCATGCGCCAGCCGGGGCCGCCGCTGCAAAGCCCGGCGGGCGGCAGCACGGCGTGCAGCTGTGCACGGGGGCGGACATTGCTGTGCTCGCGGGGTCTTGATGCTGGGGATGATGCTGGGGCCGTGCTGCTCACCCACAAGAGGCTCCTGGGGCTGGGACGAGCAGGCAGGCAGGCAGGGTCCGTGCATGCAGAGCGCACAGCAGCAGGAGCTGGGAGCGGGGGTGACGCTGCCCAGACTGCCTTGGGGCTGGGATGCTGCAGCACCCTGCCAGCCTGCGACCCGAGGTGGTGCAGGTGGGAGCTTGGCCATGCGGTGGCCGTGCAGTGGTTGTTTACTGGCCATGCAGTGGTCAATTAGTGGCCACGCGATGGCCATGTAACGATCGTGCAATGGTCATGCAGTGGCCATGCAGCGGTTGCACACCGGCTGTGCAGCAACCGTGCAGTGCCCACGCCGCGGCCACGCCGTGGCTATGCAGTGGCCGGGTAGCAGCCGCGCAGCGCTCGCGCAGTGGCTGTGTAACAGAGGTGCGGTGGCCACGCCATGGCCGTGCAATGCCAACGCAGCGGTTGTGCAACGGCTGTGCAATGGTTCTGCAGTGGCGGTGCCGTGCAGCACCCGGGCTGCGGTTGTGCAACGGCGGTGACACGCTGCTGGCAGGGCTGCCCCCGGTCCCCGGCGCCCGCAGCCTGGGAAGAGGAGAGGATGACTAATGCAACAACCACACGGGCGGCAAGGGTTCCTCACAGCAACTTGCAGAGGGAAGGCAGCTGCCAAGCAGAGTAATTACGCAAAGAGGCAGGGCTTCAGCTCGCAGGGAAATTAGCAGGGCTTGCGTTAGCCAGCAACAACATTGTAGTAGGACCTGGGGGGGAGGGACACTTTTAATGCCCCCCCCCAGACGCAGGGCACACAGGAGAGCCCAGCCGCGCAGGAAGGGTGCACGGAGCACCCGGCGCGGGCAGGGAGCCACGCACGGCTTCTGTGCGCGTCCCCGCGGTGCCGGCGCTGCGCGGCCGCCCCGGGGAGCCTGGCCGGGGTGAAGTGGGGCGGGGGCACCCCGAGGCCAGGCTGGGACGGGTGCGTGGGTCGTGGGGTGCCCGTGGGGCTCGCCGCGCACAGATGCTGCAGCTGCATGTGTGGCTGCTCCTACTGCAACCCCAGCCCACGGGCATCCCCGGGACAGCAGGGGAGGGAAGCGAGGAGACCGCAGCTCCGGCCCGTCGCAGCCCCCCAGCCCTTGCGGGCCCCCTGACTGTTCCCACAGCCCCAGGCCAGCCCCGTGCGGGCGCCTTGCCGTCCCCCATCCCCACGCAGAC
>VXAL01015025.1:85979-100200 GCA_013399475.1 Chauna torquata | reverse complement strand
GTTCGCACGCGGCGGGGCTCGGAGGGGCGGCCGTGCTGCCGCGGCGCACGCGAGTGTGCGGCTCGCGCGTGTTTCTGCGGGCGGCTCTGCACACGAGCGCGTGGCGTGCAGGCGTCCGCGGGCGGGAGCGCGTGCACAGCGACGCCTGCGCGCGAGCGTGCCGCTAGTGTTTGCACGAGGGTGCACGCGAGTGTGCTGGCACGCAAGCTTGTCACACGCGCTTGCACGCGGCTGTTTGCACCTGGTTGTGGTTGCCCCTGGGTGCTCGCAGACGTGCCCTGGAGCATGCTTGCTCATGGGGGTCTGCGCATGGGTGTGCTGCATAGCAGGGCTTGCACTGGCACGTGCTCACACGTGGGCACGTTCACATGTGAGCTGCTGGATTTCAGTGTGGCCCTGGCTTTTTCCCAGCCTGGGCCTCTCCAGGGCTTGAGCACTCCTGGAACTGCAGTGCTGGAGGCCGGTGCTGGGGCTGGCAGCAGGAGCAGCTCCCACCCACCTTCCTCCTGACTCCACATGCTCCTGCCAGCATTGTGCCACTCCAGATCCGTCATTCAGGGGCTCACGTCGACAAGCACTCACACCCCCTGGCCTCCCCCCTTCCCTGCTGCAGAGGTTTTTACCACCCAGATGCACGGATTCCTCCCTGCTCCATGGGACACAGTGCTGCGTTTCAGGGTCCAACCAGCGATGGGATGTGCCACCCCACCAGGGGTCCACATGGGTGAGCAGGTTCAGGATGGCCATGCAGTGCTGTATGTCCTGGTGCTGGTTCTGCCCTGCTCCAGACCAAGCAACAACACCCCAAACCGACAGGTTTTGTTCCAGACCAGGCTAGCAGGAAAGCTGAGGCTCGCCTTAGGTTGTGGAGGCCGGCCACTGTAAGGAGGAAGCACGCTTTGCCAGAGCTGCTTTTCTCCCCAGGGAGGGCACAAGTGCCAGCCCAGCCCTTCACCAGACAGCAGACTGCGGGTGGCCCTGATGCACCCAGAGAGGTTCAGGTTCTCGTCAGCCAGAAGCGTTTCACACCACAGGCTCTAGGTCGCAGTATTCCCCTCCTGGCTTGTCTTTCCACCGTAACACCATTTTCCCTGGATACTTTTCCCTTTGCTGGAGGTTTTTCAGCCGACAGCTCTGAAATGCAAGTGGCCCCAAGCACTTGTTTCCCATGGGAAGGGGTGTGATGCTGACGCCCAGTGCTCCCCAGGATCAGGCAAGCAGGGAAAATCAAGTTAAAGCAACGCTGAAGACGCCTGTGCATGTTTTCCCCCCTTCCCTCCAAGCCTGGTATTTTTCCACTGGAAACAGCCTGAAAACACCAGGGAAGAGGGTTTGCTCTCCCACGGTCCTTCCCTGCAGTTTGCCTTGGAGAAGAACGATTTTGCAGACGGTTTGAGGAGGGGCTGGCCCTGCGCCGCTGTGCTGGCCTGTGGGCTGGGCTTTTACCTGCTCCCGGCGCTGCCGGCCCCGCTAGCACTGAAACAGACTTAGAAACCCAGCAGAGCTTTTTGTTGGCAAACTGAGCACTGCAGAGGGGAGGAAGAGCAGATGTCAGGTTCAAAAGAAATTTTTGCTGAGGTCGGAAGTGAACTTCTCGGTTTTAGCTGGGAGCAGAAGTTATTTGAAGAAAATAAAGCTGAAAGTGCTGTTTGAGGAAACAGCCACTTGGACCAAGAACTTTCTTCAATCTTCTTTAGAAAATGCCCAAATGAAATGCGCCAAGCATTTCTTTACTGTTTGCTTTGATATGAGCATCTTGGTGAAGGTTTGGGATCTGTATTTGTACTCGCAGCCTGTCCCAAGTGCCTGGTCATGCCCAGCTGCCCCCTGCTAGATCCACCCCAAAAGGGCTCCCGTCTTCACGATGGGTCAGGTGGCGACCGGTGACTGCACCACTCCATGGGCTGAGACCTGGAGTCGTTGCACGGCCGGCATTGCTGCCCCATGGCAGGTACTGGTGTGGCTGAGCCCAGGCAAACTCATCGCATGGAGGGCCCATGAATTTGGGCTGGCCTCCTCCTCCGGCTGCTCGCCCCTGTCAAAGCTGCCTTCAAGAGGAGCTGTAAGAAAGAAATCTGGTTACGCATCTGTGTCCACATCCCCTGCCATCGCCAGCCGGGGGAAAGCCGGGTGCCAGTCGCTGGCACGACCTGCAGTGCTAGCAGTACCAGGTGCCTGCAGGCCAGAGGCAGCAGCCTCCGGGCTGCAGGGCGAAGCTTTCTGGGGTTACTAACGAGGCAGTGAGAAGATGATTTGATGCAGAAGTTTGATTGTATCAAATGTGTCGGGGGAGCAAATTGTCCTCCAATTGGGCCATGCCAAATGGCAGACCTCTGCCCTCATGGCCTTCAGCCTCAAAGTCAAAGTTTGGCCGTGCCGGGGACACTTCCCTCGGTGTGCCGGCTGCCACCCTCATCCTCAGCAGGGCTTCAAAAACAAATAAGCAACAGGAAATCTAAAAGTAGTGTTAATTTAATCTGCTCATCTGCATACGAACACTTCCTTTTCTGCGGCACGGACCTGAGGTACAGACAGATCCTCAGCGGCTGGCCAACCCCGCTGCGGTGCTTGCTCTGAGGCAGCTCCGGAGACACCCGAACACTGCCCCAGCTCCACCGGCCTGGCCCCAGCAGGTAGGGGATTCCATGGAGCAGATGGGGGCTCCTGGGGTTGGGGGGGCAGGAGGGGGCCCTGCGCAGCATGGGGGCTTCCCAGGGCTGGGGCTGAGCAGGGGTCACAGGAAGGAGCTGCCCCTCGCTGTGGTGCCTGCGAGCAGCACTTCCTAGCTGCCTTTCCTTTGGCATCGGCATTTTCCTCTCCTGGCCCTGGCTGGGGGGGGAATGGCGGGCCACGGAGCACCCATGGGTGCTGGTCCTCTGCAGGGCAGCTGCACTACGGCAAGGCTGGAGCGTGGGACGGGCAGCAGGACAGGCGCAGTGGCAAAGCACCACCGCGGGCTGCCAAAGGCTGCCATAGCGCTGGGAGCTACAGACAGCCTGGGGAGCAGCTGCCTGCTGACCAGAGCACTGCCGCTCCTGCCCTGCGCAGGCAGCAGCTCACAGCAGTTGGGGCTCGGTGCTCAGGAGGTGTCAGCACGACGGTGCCACATTGCCAGCCCACAACGCCTCCAGGAAGTCCAGCTGCCCTGGCCAGCATCGGCCTCGGCAGTGCAAAGGGTCTCTCCTGCTATGTCCCGATAGCAGTACAAACGTTTCTGCACGTCTCTGTGCATGGGGAGTGCGCTGGCGCTCTCTCCCTTGCAGTAGGCAAGCTGCTGCTTTTGGAGTCGGTGTTGTTACTGCAGGAGGAGAAGCTGAGAGCGGCAACGCAGGCAGCATTGCAACAGATGCAAATCTTGCTAGGTGCCTTTACACCCTTGTGCTGGGGACTCTTCCTCCTGGGGAGCTCAGGGCTGGGCAGGTACCAGCGAGCCCTGGCTCTGCGGCACATTGCGGGGGATTTCCACCACGGGGATTTGCATGGCAGGTGGGGGAAGCGGCCATGGCAGCCAGGTCCTAGCCCAGGCTGGCCAGGCAGTGGCCAAGCGCTTCCCAAGCTCAGTCCCAAGGCTGGGACTTTGTTGCCACAACATCCCCCTCGGTGCCCAGGTGAAGCTGTCTGGGCCGTGTTGTCATCCTGCCCCCAGCCATGGAGCCCCATGTACCGTTCGCGCGTGGGAAAGGGCCTGCCCTGGGGCTGAGCAGTGGCCAAGGGCTCCTGGGCACCTTTTGCAGGAGCAGAGCAGAGCGCAGAGATGCCCACCCTGCTGTTCACCACCCTCATCCTCTGCTTTGCTGACTCCGTCCTGATGACCCAAGGTAGGGACATCTCTTGTAGAGCTTCCCTGTGCCACCCTGCTGCCAGCAGCAGGGCGTGGAGATGATGCCTGCTGGTGTTAGCTGGGTGGTTTGGGGACTGTTCAGGGCTTCCCAGCTTGGAAGGAGGTCAGGCTGGGGTGAGAGGGGGATGGAGAGTGGGGAAGGATGCTGTGCCTTGAGGCTCAGCTCCCGAAACACTTCTCACAGACAGAGAGGATGTACAGAACTGCATGGACAACCTAGTTGAGGGGCTGGAGCATGGCAGCCCCCAGTACAACTGGGACAGGTGAGTGGCAGCTCTGTCCCCGTTGTCCCCAGACCCCCTGCATCTCCCCCAGCTGCAGGGGCCAGTTCCTGCTGCGCCCTGCCCCACAAGCCCTCCTTTTCCCCTTGCAGGTTAAATCAGCTTGAGCAGGCGTTGGCCCGCAGCAAACCCAGCAAGGAGGGACACCACTTCAGGGCCAAAATGGTTGAGGCCCATGTGTTCAGTGTCACGGCAGACAGCTTCAAAGGTTTAAATCTCACCAGCAGTATGGTCAGTACCCCTGTGCTGCCGGGCTCTTCCTGCAGCATGCATACAGCGTCGGCCCCTCCATCCCTCCTCCCTGCACAGGAAGTGCTAGGGGGACACTGGGAAGGCTCACGTTCACCCATGCCAAGGCTGATGGAGGAGCAGGTCGATTTCTGGCTTCTGAGGTTGCTTCACACGAGCCAAACTCCAGGAGACGTGGCTCCTTTGGGGCTGCCCCAGGCAGCCAGAGTGCAGGTCCCCAGCACTGGCACTGGGGGGCTTCTACTGTGCACTCGCAGAGATCCAGGATTTCCACCCAGCCTCCTATGCCATTTGGCCCTGAAGATCTGATTTTACAAAAAAAGAAGCCCTGAGCACCAGCTTTGCTCAGCAGGGAGGGAGGCACAAACCGCAGCAGGCAGCACTTGGGGCCACTTCCCTGTCCCAGTGCAGAGGGGTCTCAAGGCAGCTCCGTAGCACTTCCTGCACCAATGGCTGCCAGACTTCCCTGGCTTTGAGGTCTGATCACTCCAGCCAAGTTCCCTTCCTTGTAAACTGCAGCTGCTGCAGAGCAAAGCAGCTTTTTCAGGAGCTAGAGCATGGGTGCCCATGTGTGAGCTGGGACCCCCTGCTCAGGACCTGAGGGGCAGAGACACTCCGGGGGTGTCTGCCAATGCGTGAAACCCCACTGGGAAAGCGTCCTGGTACAATGCCCTCTGCTCCATGCTTGCCCCACTGCCACACCAGATGGGGGCAGACATCCATGCATCCTCCTGCCTGCAGCCCCTGCCTGGGCTTGGAGGTCTCCAGCGTTGAGATGAGAGCAGCTGTGATGCCTGGATGCCCACAGCAGCCCCGGCACCACGGCAGAGCCAGGGATGTGGCACGCTGGGTTGGAGCTGCCACTGGAGCTGAGGAATGCTGTGGGGCGATGCTGAGCTGGGGTGGCCGTGCCGGGGGGCAGCCAGGGCAGCGCTGTGGTCCCCCAGGCTGGCGGCTTCTGCAGGCAGTGTGGGGCTGGGTGCTGCTGGGCCAGCCGGGTGTGGAGTGGCAAAACCCTTCTCTGCCCTCCCAGCAAGCACGGAAGAAGGAGCGAGGGATGCCGCAGTTCAGGCACACCATCAGTTTCCCACTGGAGCTCATGGAGGGCGTCCAGGCACAGGAGGAGCAGAAGCTCATCTGCATTTACATCCACAGCTCTTGCATCTTCCTGGTGAGCCGAGGCGAGCAATGGTGGGCTGAGTGCGCCTGGGGAGACCTCTCCAGCCGCCCTGGGCAGCCTCGTCCAGCAGCGCACCAGCCCAAATGTTGCACACTGCCCACACCACGCTGAGATGGTGATGTCCTGTGGGGCTGTGGCGGGGGCCCAGGGTCTTTGGGCGCTCCCCACAGGCACCCTGGCTCTTGCAGGATGAGCACAACAGCTCCGTGTTGAACAATCACATCCTGGGAGCCTTCCTGCAGAACAGGCGTGTGACCAGGCTCAGGCGCCCTGTGGAGATCCAGTTCAGGCACAACATGGTGCTGGTGAGCAGAGCTCTGCCGTGGGCACCAGCAATGCTGGACACAACCAAGCTCTGGGGATGGGGGGGGGCGGGTCCCCAGCACTGTGTTTCCTCTTGAGTTGGAAAAGATAAGGTTTTGCCCTCCTTGCATCAGGATCAGGATGTTTCTCTGCACCCAGGGGTTCCCCAGGGAGCAGAGACCGTCCCCATCTCTCACCTCCTCCATCCCCTTCCCACCAGGACACCTCCAATGCGACCTGTGTCTTCTGGCTGCCCAGAGCTGGTAAGTGTGTCCATGGCCAGGATGGGAGTATGGTCAGCTCAATGACAACCTGAAGGCATCGCCCGCCCGCCCTGGGCAGCTCTCACCATGGGTGAAAGGGAGAAGGTGGAGCAGGACCAGCAAGGGGCCAGCAAGCCTGTCCCCTGCCTGTCCCCCATCCGCTGTGCAGGGTGCAGGGAGCCTGGGCACCCTCTGATGGCGGCTCTCCCACAGGCGCGGGCAGCGCAGGCAACTGGAGCCGGGAGGGCTGCAAGACCCAGCACAAAGAGGGCACTGTGCTCTGCCTCTGCAACCACCTCACCTACTTCGCCGTCCTGCTGGTCTGCAACCCTCCTTCCCCTCCTTCCTTCCCCCTGCTCAGCTCTCCAGGCTGCTTGGTGGGGATGTGGGTGCACGTGGGTGTATGTGGGGGTGTAGAGGGTGCTATGGGGGGTGGTTTTTGCAAGGGGAACCCTCCTCCCCAGTTTCCCAGTTGGTGGGTGCTGCATAGGGCCTTCCCATGGCTCACCCCATCCCCACCTCTCCTGGGCAGATCCAGGCGCACAACCTGAGCCAGCCCGAGCTGGAGTCTCTCAGCTACATCAGCACTGTGGGCTGCTCCATCTCCGCCACTGCCACCTTCTGCACCCTCCTGCTCTTCTGCTTCTTCAGGTAGAGACATGCCGTGCCATGCCATTCCATGCCATGTGCCATGTGCCATGTTGTCCGGTGGGCACCCGCAGCCACCCCCTGCCCTCTCCACTCTTGCAGGCGCTGGCCACGGGACAACACGACCAGGATCCACATGAACCTCCTGGCTGCACTGCTCCTGCTCAATGGCAGCTTCCTGCTGAGCAAGCTGCTGGCCACCAGTGCCGAGGGGCCCTGCCGGGCTGCTGCCGCCCTGCTCCACGGCAGCCTCCTGTGCGCCCTGGCATGGATGGGCGCTGAGGCCTTCCACCTCTACCTCCTCCTCATCAAGGTCTACAACATCTACATCCGGCAATACCTCCTCAAGCTCTGCCTCTTTGCCTGGGGTGAGTGGCCCCCATGGGCTCCTGCTGGCCCCACTGCCCTAGCCCAGCCCCACACAGCCTCTCCCTGGCCCCCAGGTCTGCCCACACTGGCCGTGGCAGCTGTTCTGGTCTTCAAGAGAGAAACCTACGGGTACCATGTCATTAGCACCACTGACGGCTACAAGAACGTGACCATGTGAGTGTGGGGGCTGCTGGCTCCTCATGTACCCCAGGTTCCCCATGTTCCCCATGCACCCCAGGTTCCCCATGCACCCCCTGCTCCCCATGCACCCCTGGTTCCCCATGTTCCCCATGCACCCCAGTTTCCCCACGCACCCCATGCACCCTGTGCAAGCCATGGACCACAGGCACCCCAGATACCCCAGGCTGATCCAGGGCCAGGGCCAGCAGGAGCTAGCAATAGCTCTGCAGGTGACACTTTTTGTCAGCTTGGCCGTTTCCCTGAAACACTGCAGGCCCTCACCTCACCATGCATGAGGGCACCCACTGCCATGCCCCCTCCCAGCTAGTCTCTGTGGGCCTTGAGCAGCTTCAGGGGTATTTTTCCCTCCTAGATGCTCCATCTCCCAGCGCCACGGGGTGCTTGGGGATGGCTGCATCGCTCCCTCTCTCCACCACCAAGCCCTGCCACACACCCAGCCCCTTCTCAGGGGCACTGACTCTTGTCCCCACACGAGTGCCCCTCCATCAGGTGCTGGCTCACCAGCCAGCCGGCCCACTACGTCACCCTCTGCTATGCTGCACTCATCCTGCTCTTCAACATGCTGGTGCTGGTGGCCGTGGTGGTGATGCTGAGGAGGATCCGGCACCAGAAGGGGCAGATGAGGAGGGACTGGGCGACAGTGCTTGGGCTCACCTGCCTGCTGGGCACCACCTGGGGGCTGGTCTTCTTCAGCTTTGGCATCGTCCTCGTCCCCCAGCTCTACCTCTTCACCATCCTCAACTCCCTGCAAGGTCAGTGAGGAGAGCCCATGTGGGGAAGGAGGTTTTGGGGGGGAGCTGGTGGGGGCCCGCAAGCTTTCTGCTCCTCATCCTCCCCCTATGGCACTGGGGATGCCCGCAGCTGTGACTGTGCCACTTCCCCCCGCAGGTCTCTTCATCTGCTTGTGGTACCTCACTATGCACCACCACAGCAAGTCCAGCTCTGACAGCAGCACCTCCAGATAACACACCCCACTGAGGGGCTGCGGGGACCCGGGAGCTGCAGAGGAAGCGTTTAGGCTGCAAAGGAGCTGCCTGGAGCTGGGGGCCCTGCGCCCACCCATGGCACCACGGCGCTGCTGTGCCCAGCTGCCCTGCGCCATCCCCGCTGCTTGGCTCAGGGTGGCCCTGCTGCCCCCCTCGTTTTTACCAGCACTGACTTCTCCTGCAGGGTGGGAATGGGCTGGGGCAGAGGGGGACCTGCAGCAGCCAGTCATTGGCACCCCTATCTCAAAGCAAAGCAGTGGGCACAGCAGTGCATGGGGATCATCCCCCCCAGCATCCCCTCACAGGAGACATGGGGGGAAAGCCCTTCTGCTCGACCCAGAGCCAGCACGGGGACAGCAGCCGCCTGCAGCTCTGGTCACTGGCAAGCAGCCACACAGGGCTTTGGCTTGGCATCACGCAGCCCTGGGGTGCTGGAGTGGAGCGGAGGGTGGTAAATAAGTAAGTGAGCTGATAGCAAAGATAAATCGGCTTTTCTCCTGCTCTCTCTTACGAAACCAGACTTGGAGCATAGCTCTTCAATGCAAACAAATTTTTTATCAGAGTTTAAACAGCCCAGCCTGCAGGAAATAAATAGTGAAAAGAAATTGCAGGGACTGGAAATGTGGGTTGGAGGTGGCTATTAAGCCCTGACCCCCGTGTGCTTCCCAGTGCACAGCGCTCTGTTAGCCCGCAACTACCCCAAACCACCCAAAGTTTTGCCTTTCTTGGCCCAAGATTTTGGAGCCGGGCATCCTGCTCTCCCTGCCGGGCTTCAGGGATATCACAGGTGTCACACCACAAAAATGCTGGCATGGCCATGAATCCACCTGCTGTTGCAGCGGGGTCCCCCTCTCCCCACACTTGCAGCTTGAGGGCACAGGGCATGGACCGCAGCAAGACAACAAGGCCATTTGCTGGTGCTGCCAGTTTCTGGTGTGGTGGCAGGGGACCAGGCATCACGAGGCGGCTCACTGCACATCTCTTTCTTCCCGTGCTGCTCCGTTGAGTGTTTTTCCCTTTCTGGCTGCTTCATGGGGCCTATTTCTGGGAACTGAAGGAAGCCACTTGCTCTTGTTCTTTGTTCTGTGCACAAAGGAAAGAAAGTGCCTCTGAGTTTCCATCCATCCCGCGCGCAGCGAGGACAAAAGCCCTTCCTGCTGGGGCTTTGAGCGTGGCGTTGGAGTGTGCTGGGCACAACCGCAGCCGGCTCCATGCCCCTGTCCCATGGACTCTCTCACATCTCGTGGCTATGAGCTGTGCATTGCTCAGCACTTCGGCATCTAACTTTGGCCATTAAAAAAAGCCTGAGTTTTGGTGAGGCACCAAGTGCCTGGCTGGCAGTGAGTGAGCCCCACTGTGAGCATCTCCCACTGGGGAGTCACCTCCCAGCTCCAGTAGCTCCAGCCCCAAGCCTGAGGGAAGGGTCTTGCGGCATGAGTCATGCTGACTGCCGGTGACTGCGTGTGCACCGACACCGGTGCATTCATACGCCTTGTTCCTGTATCCGGTCGCACTTCAAAAACAATCGCCTCATCATCGCCTCCCTGCACAGGCTCTCCCAGGAGCACTGGGGCCACAGAGCCCCAGTGGGGCACAGCATTCCCCTGGGAGCCGGTCAGGGTGTAAAGGTGTTTTCCCACCCTGACATGCCAGGAGCAGTGATGAAGAGCACCCAAAGGTCCTCACACGGGTTGTGCCGGGCTGGCGATGGGGACTGAAGGCACAGGGCTTCTGCTGGGGGCACAGGGGGCTGAGCCCCCAGGGCTCCTCTGCTCCCTGCACTGGGTGTGCAGCTGATGCAGCGTCTCTGATGCCCCAGCACCATGGGCAGGAGGGGGCCAGCCTGTCTCACACCCTCAAGGAGAGCCAATCCTATTTACCTTTCCTTTAGCCTTATCGGGCAAGAGCCAGTGTATTTTCTCAGCATGCGAGCATTTGATTCCTCGAGTGGGACGGGGCTACTGAGCTGGGCAGCAGCTGGGATAAGGACGGAGCCCAGGGCTGTGCAGGTTTACAGCCTGGGCTGCACCAGTGTTTCTGCAGGGCTGGGGGGCTGAGACCTGCACTAGAGCCCTGCGGAGGGGCAGCCACAGCCCCGTGCCATGCTGCCAGGGCCAATGTTCCTGCCCCAGCTGTGGCAGCTGGCGTCACCGCTGTGCCTGCCAGTGCCAGGCCTCACTGCCAGCCTCAGGCTGTGGTGCCAGCCCAAAGGACAAAGCTCTGGAAGGAGTGAAAATCCTCAAAGATTAGGGGAAACAACCAGCCAAGGAAGATCCTTTGGGGATCTGGATTTGAGACTTTGCTGCTGGTGCCCACTGGTGAGCAGACCAACAGCAGTTTCCCACATCCTCCGGGAGCATCTTAATCCTTGTGCTATCCCCAGGACCAGTTTTCACTCTGACTTCACCAATATCACTGCAGGCTTGTTTGTAGAGCCAAGCCCAAACAAACGAGACGGTTTTATTGCTCTCTACGGTTGGGTTTTACAGCCCTGGTGCTCAGCAGGTTGTTATCAATGCTGCCAGATGGAGAAACCCTAATGAGAGGGTGTCCAGCCTCTTGATTTGCAGACCTTGGGGTCCCAACAGGCTGTAAAATGCTCATTTTATGACTAAGGCTGAAAGACACGGGGTCAGAGCCCTAAGTGGCCCCTTATTGGGCTTGCAATGGGCCTTCGTCCCCACTCACCCGGGCTCGATGCTGTCTCCAGAGGCAGCAGGGCTGGTTTGGGTCTGTGCACAAGGGGGGCAGCCAGGAGCAGCCAGGGACTGAGGCTCCCCTGGGCAAACCTCACCTCTTTCCAGAGGAGCTGCCAGCTCCCCCTCTGCCTCCTGCTTTCCCACGTGCATGAGCCTTCCCCGCCACAGCTCAAGCCCAGGCGGTGCGCAGCCCTCGGGGCAGCACATGTTTTTGGGAGAGTGGCTGGGGGAGCAGGGCCAGGGGAGGTGAGGGCAGCCTGCAGCTGCGTGCCAGTGGCTGCTGAGGCGCTGGCATCTGGCTTGTCTTGGCTGCGCCAGGTGCTGTTAATGAGGGGCATCGGCCACAGGTTTGACTGGGGAGGTTCAGATCGGCCACAAGAGAAAAAGGGTTGCTGGGAAGATCGTGCAGCCCTGGGATGGTTCCCCATCCCTGGGGATCCCTGGGATCTCCATCCTCGGAGGTTTCCAAGACTCAGCCAGACAAAGACACGGCTGCCCTGCCCTGGCATTGCTCACCATCCTGCCCAGCAGGATCGGGGACCTCCAGACGTCCCCTCCCATCAGCACCGCTCTGGTTCGTGCAGCTGCATCATCCTCACCCTCACCCTGCACCGACTGGAGCTGAACTGAGCCCCACTCGTGGTTCACGCCCCAGCAGCACCTCTCCAGGGTCAAGCACCCCTGCCTGTGCCAGCCAGCCAGGGCGGCAGGAGCCGGCCCCAAGCCCTGGAGAACCAGCATGGGCCACGCTGCGGCTACCATGGAGGGACAACGGGCATCAGCGGATCGCAGCACCTGGGGACGTCGCAGCCAGCAACAAGCAGCCATGCCCTGCCCTCCCCTAACTACAGCCCCCAGCTGGTGAGGACACTATGGGAGCAGCAACACCAGCCCCAGCTGAGCCAGCCTGCACCACCACAGTGGCAATAGGTCTCAGAGGGGACTTTGGGAGGGTCTCCGTACCCCGGGCTGGAGCCATGGCTGCTCTCCAGCGGGACTGGCACTGCCCACTGTGTCTCCTGCCTCTGCTGCCCATGTCTCAGACTTCAGACAACGCCCGCCCCGTGGCCGGCAGCAGCCAGGCAGTGAGCTCATCAGGATGCGTCCTTGCCTGCCCGAGCCCTGGTTCCCACGGCTGCACCTCTGCTTCCCGCCCCATCCGCACTGGGCACTTCACCCACCTGAAGCATTCCCGCAGCATGGGCCAGGGTCTTCCTCCCTGCAAGGCTCCAGGCCAAGGCAAGGGCTGCCCACAGCCCAGCCCCAGCGGGACACGGGGATACCCCACGAGGGACTGTAACAACGCTAGGTAAACAGCTGGTTTACTACCAAATGCACACTCTCATAGACAGGCTCCTGGCTGGGTGCTCACACAGCTTTTAGGAACTTTTAGGGCTTTTAAGGACTACCTGGCTTGAGCAATAAACCCTTATCAGGCCGAGTGACTGCTGCTGGCCTGAGCCCAAGGGCAAATTTCCCTTGTGAGGAACAACACAAGGATTTCCTCCCCCCTTGGTCTTTGAAGACAGCAGCAAGGCCTGCTGACTTACAGATAATCCGATAACATCAACAAGTGCAGACATCAACCTAAAAATAACTCTGTCAACCTCCCGATAACGTCAAGTGCAGACAAAAGTCTCTTTGTTCCATAAACCATGGCAAGAGGATGGCCTAAAATGTCCTTTCCTAATCAGAGCCATGCCAGAGCCATGACTGTAGGACAGAGGTTTGGCACCTGACCCCCCAGGAGGGCCTCATCCTGCACTAGCCAGAGGAAGGAGCGAGGAGCGAGTCCAGCAAGGGCTGGGAAGGCACAAGCACCGGCAGGTACGAGGGGAAGGAGGCAGCCACACTCCACTTGCTGCTCATTTTTGTGTCATTTCCCACAGGAGGCAGATTTATGGTGGTCCCCAATGGGGCCGGGTGAGATGGTCAGGGTGACCCATGGCGGCAGGCTTGGCTCACGGCGATGCTACCATGGCTGCGGCTGCTGCTGAGCACGCGCCGACGTTTGATTCGGAACTGGGCTCAGCCCCGGTCTCCATGGCGCGGGGATGCCTGCCCTTCAAAGGCAGCCGTGTTAGCCATGGTGTGGCCGCGTGAGGCCGCGTGAGCCAGCCCTGGCGGGCAGCCTGGCTTCCCGTGGGAGCTGGAACTGGAACAAAGTCAGAAGCAGCTCGCGGGTGATGCAAGTGGAGGTGCAAGGCACTGTGCAGGACTCCTCCAATGCAGGGTGGGAGGGAGGGTTGAGGCACCATCCCTGTCCCTGTCCCCCGGCACAGTCGTGGCACCTTCGGCACAGCAGCCGCCTTTTGTCTCTGTGCTGCCCATCACCTTTGCTGCCAGGGCATCCACCCTTCCCCCAGCAGAAAGAAAAGTCCCATTCAACCAACTGGAAATATCCGTGAGAGCCAGTATTTACCCAGGGCACTTCCTGGCCACCTCCCAGCACGCTCTCCTCCCCTCCATCTCCTTGGAGCCCGACTTTCTCCTGCACGACTGCTTTTCAGCACACACAAAAGGCCGCTTTGGCTGGAACCTGGCCGAGCTGTGCCCCGCTCTGCAGCAGCTTTGCCTGCTCCGCAGCACTCGGCACTGCTCGGCTCATCGCAGCTGTGATGCCCCCAGCCTCAACTCCCACAGTCGTCACAGGGTTGGGGTGCTGGCCACAGGGCGAGGGGCAGGGTCCCCGTCCCTGGGCTCAGAAGGCAGGGCCCTGGGCCCCTCATCCCAGCCCACCTCCTCCAGACACCAGGGCCAGTGTGGGGCTGGGTGTCCGTCATGTGCGGAGCCGTGGAGGCTCAGCCTCGTGCCCAGGACCCCTGCTTTGGGCGCTGGGCAAGAGCCGCGCTCCTCACCCTGCTGCTTGCCCTGCTCCTCATCTCCCTCATTTCCTGCACGGAGCAGGACAGGGTTCACAGGGACACTCTGTCCCAGCCACTCTCACATTAACTATTATTTTTTAATCCCTTTTGCAGCCAGGCATGCAGCCTGCCAGCCGAACAACTCCTTTCCTCCTCTGGACGCCTGCCAGCCCCTGTGCTGTGCCCGGAGCCGAAGGGTGCAGGGAGGGGGCACCCCGGCTCCCGGCCGCCCCAGCTGGGGTCCCCCGGGGGCGAGGCCGCCCGGACCTCCCCCGGACCCCCGGCCCGGCCCTGCACCCCCGGCCCGGCTCCATCGCCCAGATGGGGCGGCAGCGCC
>VXAL01015025.1:38638-85606 GCA_013399475.1 Chauna torquata | reverse complement strand
CGGGGTTGCACCGTGCCGGGGGTGGCCGGGGGGTGCTGTGGGCTCTGGCTCCGGTCATCGGCCCCCAAGGGCCGACGGGGCCGCCTGGGGCCGGGGGGGCTCGGCACACTGTGGGATGCACGTTGGTGCAGGGCTGTGACGGGTGCATGCCTGTCCCTGTGCAGGCTGTGACACCTCTGTCCACGCAGAGATGGGGGCTTCCCGGGGCCCTGCTACTCACGGCCAAGGCATGACCCACCTCGAAGCCTCCGTCCCTACAAGCACTACTCCTCCCTGCTAAATCGGGCTCTCCCTCGCCTCTGCCCCACAGCCAGGCTGGATTCCAGGGCCGCGAAACCGTGAACCCTGTGCGCTTCGCAGGGCAGCTGCTCCCGGCTGCTGCCCTTGGCACAGCTGAGCCCTGCAAAGCCCCCGCTGCCTTGCCGTGCCGTGCCATGCCATGCCGTGCCATGCTGTGTGTGCGGCCACCGCTTCCCAGCCCAGGGGACCACCAGCATGCCCCGCTCCTCCTTCCCGGCGGAGAGCACGGCATCCCGTGGGATGGCTGGCTTGTCTCGGCAGCGTGCTCCCCATAAGGAGTGCCTGCTGGGGGATTCCTACCGCAGCGCTGGGGCTTGCTGCTGCCCGTCCTAGCAAGCTGCTGCGGGCTGCTCTGGGTGCTCCCTGCCCGCAAGCTGCCTGAGCAGTACTTGAGGAAAGGGGCAGAGAGACCAGCAGCACCCAGCGGGACCAGCTGGAGAACTGAAATCAAGTCTCCTGGAATAACCTCCTGGCAGCAAGTCCAGATCGCTGTGAGCAGGGGAGCCAGCCAAAGCTTGTTTCACGGTCTGAGGGCTGCAGTACCCCCCCACGAGCTCTGCTGCCAGCAGGGAGCTAGGAGTGGTTTCAGAGACCCAAACTGGGGGGAGAAAACAGGCTTTGGGCAATCTCGTAAGTGCAGTCCTGCCTGGCACCACAGTCACGGTGGGTTTTGCTCTGCCTCTGCGGGGTTCGCCGCTCCCATGTGAATCAAGCCAAGGCCTAAAAATGCTGCATAGTTGGTTGCAATCCAGCTCTTAATCCTGCAGCCTGGGGGCTGCTATTCCGAGAGCAACAGGTTTGCAAACAACTGCGTGCTGACAGGACGGAGCACCCCGGGGCCGGCTGCCCCACGCCTTTTGGTGGCACCCGTGGGTGTCAGAGGGATGTGGTGCTGCAGACAGCAGCTCCCACGGGCTGGGGGCCCCGCCTGCAGCCAGGGGGTGGCTGTACACGCCAGCGCCCACGCGGTACCAGCTGGGCGGCAGCCTGCAGGCACCTGTTTTTCGGGAGGGCGCTGAGCCGCCAACTCCTTTCCCATCAGCTCACCGACAGCTGGGCTTTGGCAGGGACCGGGGGAGGGGGATCCGTGACCCAGGCCCTTGTACCTGGCTCCTCTGATGCCGCAGCCCCCCCTCCCCATGAAAGTCCTGCAGGGCTCACTTCACCCTTGCCAGGCACTGGGTTTACTACGTCCTCAAAGTATCCCGAGCCAAACACCGAACGCCTTGGAACCCGATCCCAGGCTGCCCCATACCCCCAAGCAATGGGGAGCATTTTCACATGGACAGCAACGAGGCCCAGGAGGGGATGTTTATCAGCGGCTGTCCAAGATAGGGCATTTTGGAAGCTGTTACAACCCGAGGGTGGTTTGGGTGGAGGGAAGGTGCAAGCCTACCCGGAGGAGGAGGCTGAGGGGTTTCTGGCGAGGAAGGGAGGCTGAGCAGCTCCTGCTGCAGGCCCAGCCCTGGGCAGGCTTTGAGGGCTGCAGCCCCAGGACCGGGGCGCACAGCAGGCTTTGCACGTTCCCAGACACCACGCAGCGTGGGAGGCGGTGGCCGCCAGCTCGGCGTTGGGTAACTGAAGCCCCAGGGCAGCGCTTCTTTCTTGGCATTTTCCACCCCAAGTTGGTGGCTGCCACGTGATGCACCACACCGGGGACGATCGCACCCACTCAGCCCAGAGTGAGGGGAAGCCCTCGTCACCTGTCCCGGGGCTGAGCGCACTGTGAGGAGGCGTGCGTGTGCACGCCGAGGCTAGCGCTGCGTACGGGGTGCTGGGGGAGCCCCAGGGCTGTGACCCCAGCACCCTCCACCACATCCTCCCCATTTCAGAAGTTGGAAATCGAAATCCCCAAACTTCACATCAGCTGCAGCATGCTGCCCCTGCTGCATCAGTCGCAATGTGCTTCGAGGATGCAGGCTGCTCCTCTGAGTCTGTGGCAGCCCCGAAATCGCTGCAGGTGTACCTGTTCCTTCGGAGGCCACTTATAGCCCTTGCCAAACCCATGGGCTTTGCACATAACCAGACAAGGTGCTGTGTGCTCCCCAGCCTCTGTGGAGGAAGCATTGGGTTGGTTAGCTGAGATATTTCTGGCTGCGGTGTTTTTTAGGAAATGGAAATTTAGTAATTTTGAACATTGGAGACACAGACTTCAGCAAACCTCTGGCTCGAGCACCCAGGTAGGGGCTGTCTGTCTGTGCCTCCCACCGGCTCTGCCACTGCTGCCTCGGGAGGGGAGGTGGCGATGGGCCCATGGAGGGTCTGGCAGGGAGCTGTGCTGGGCCCCGGCAATCTTTATCAGGTCTCGTTTTGTCCTGTCTGCAAAACTGCCCCATGCCTGCAGATGCCGGTGTTGCGTGCAGCCCTGCGGCGCACGGAGGGACATTGCCCACACGCCGCTGTGAGCTGAACGGCTGAGCCCCAGCCCGCAGCGGGCGCAGGGCACGGCCATGCTTGCTCCAGCAGGATTAGCAAATGCGCTGGTCAGGTCCAAGCGGCCGAGAGCATGTCCCTGACGCCCACTGGTGATGGGAAGAGCTTGCATGCCGATGCCGTGAATAATGTGCGGGCTGGCCCCTGTGCCCACAGGCTGCTGGCCAAGGACAAGGACACATTGTGAAGGCAGACCCGGTCACCTGAGTGACCAAGGCTGGGGCCACCCTGAGCATCTCCTCCCACAACGGCCGCCGTCCCCTACGTGGGACCGTTCTATGTCATGTCTGGGGGAGTCTGTCCTGGGTTGTTGTGCCTGCCGCCACTTGCATGCCTCTCTGTGCCTTAGTTTCCCCATCTGTTTCCCAAAACTTTACCTCCTCTCCTCTGGATAACAGGCTGTGGGTCAAGAGCCGTGTCCTCGTTAGCATCTTGGAGGCTTGAGACACAGACCACTGGTGTATTTTACTAACAAGCCTGGAAGCAAAACAGCGAAGAAAGCCCCTGCATCTACCTGTTTCCAATGTTTGTCTGAGACATGAAAGCATCTTTCCTTCTTGGGAAAAACGTCATGTGCAAAACCCACATGCCCTTGCCACCTCCCAGCGATCAAATACCTGGTGCCAAGTCACCCAGAGAGCAGTAAGGTTTCTCAGTGGTAATAAACACTGGGTTTTTTATTTTTTCCACTTGCCTCCAGGTTTAGAGCATGCAGTATTATTCCTAGGCTTCCCTTTCTGAGACCAGCACATTAATTTAATGATGATGAGAGAACACAATGTAATGCCTTGATGCCTGGGACTGAGCCTCTGAGAAAACACATCCTGCCTTGTGCCAGCAAGGAGAACCCTCCAGACCCCGATCCCCCTGCCAAACACACCTCTGCTTATCTCATCTCTGATTTGGGACAAAACAGCAGCTTTTCTACGCGCTATTATTCTCGGAGGAGCCTTTGAGCTGAGCTCCCAGGCTAGGGTGGCGGAGAAAGCCTTCCTGCCCCAGGGAGGAGGGAGGGGAGGTCGGGCTGGTGCGGAAGGGGCTGCCCTGCCTGGCTGCTGTGATAGCGCAGGGTCTCCCCACGGTGGCTTTCGAAGAATGGTTCTCAGGAGAGGGGGGCAGTGGGAGCCACGCGGGCAACGGCAGGGACGCGCAGCATCTGCCATTGCCCGTGTGGTTCCCTGCTGCCCCCAGGATGCACTCAAGGACCAGTGTTGCCTGTTTTGGGTATGGGCGGGAAGCGAGTTTTTCCCGCTGAGAAAACCGTTTCGGGGGATTTTCTCTCACCATTGTTCAGCTCAGGAAGAAGCAATCAACTGAGTTGGGGCGAGCAGGGCTCGGAAGGGAAATACCAGCTGCCCCCCTCTCCATGGGGATTTCTGGTCTCGGTTGGGCTCTCAGTAGTGGCTGAAAGGGGATGATCCTTTTCCTTGGCAAAATCCAAACTGTGCCAGCACAGCAGGATGGGTCAGAGCCCATCTCTCCACCAGCCTTTCCCTGGCTGGAGCCCTGTAGCTTTGTGTCCCCCTCTGCGCTGGCTTGGTGCCATGGCACCGTGGTTTGCATTCATGTCTTTGTTGCTCCCAGCTTCCAGCACCAGTGCTTCACGTTGCCTTTAAGCACCCTGGGTGTTTTCCCATTGACACCTGCATTCTGCCATCGCATGCCTGTGCTTTTTCAATACAAGCTCTTACTCAATGGCTATATGTGCGTGATTCCCAGGCAGGCAGCAAGGAAGAGGGATGCTGGCCTCATCCACATCCAGTTACTGCTGGCAAGTCATGCCCGTGCTGTACCCTGCCAGCCCACACTCGGGACCACAGCAATGCGGCACTTGTGCGAGACTGTTCTGCCCATGGCGATGGGTTGATTTACAGCCTGAAGCCCCCGTTGCCCAAGGGTGACAAATTGCTGCAGGAAGGTGAATGCGCTCTGCCTGGCGGTGTGACGCACCGGTGCAGGATGTGCGCTGGATCCGTACTGGCTGGAGAGACTTCCCGCTCTGCTCGGGAATGCAGCAAGTGGCCGCAGTGCCGCATTAGCAAATCTGTGTGGGGAAGCACGTCTCAGTGCAGCCACGCACCACCTCCTGCTGACACCCAGGCCAACCCAGGACCCGGTCCCGAGTAAGCAGCACCGCGGCAGCAGGCTAGAGGCTGGATAGTGCTGGCCAGCTGCCTCGCTTCCAGCCTTGGTGAGAAGTGGGCTGGGACCTTCCCCTTCCCCTTGACACCAGGAAACCCGGTGACAAGGACACCCAGTTTTCAAGCCAGCAGTTTTCCCCCAGTCTTCCCTACTAACAACCCTTGGATGCCTTTCTTTGGGAGCTCACAAGCCACGGAAGTGTCTTTATTTTTATCTTTCTCATGCAGCCGAAATGGTGTGTGTTGTTCCTCTCATCTCTGACATTACACCAGTGGTCAGACAGAAAAGCCTCGGCTGTGCAGCAAAGGGAGCCTTTGCTGGGCATGCTTGTGGGAGCCTTGTGGCTGCTTCGGCAGGCGCTCCCCTGGTGCTCACACACTGCAAGGCGGCTGCAGCTCTGGTTCACACGGGCAACAGGCATCTGCGCGTCTGGCCAGGTCTGTGTCCCTGCAAGTGGGACTCCCACCCTGGCACAGTGCTGGGGGTTTCGAGCAGGATGGTTGGGAGCGACACTGGAGCTGGACACAGCCCTGGCAGCGGCAGCAGCCCAGGTGCTGGCTTGGCTTTGGGCATCAGCAAGTGCTTGGCTCTGGTGGCCGTCCCATGCAGCCCTCACTGACGCTGTCCTGCCCTGGGGGGTCAGTGCAATGCCCTGGACGGTGCATGTTTGCATCACCCCATCAGCTTGCCAGGCTTGGGCCATTTTCAGTCTCTTTATAACCCTAGTTCCCAGGGATGCGCCTGGTCCCTTCTGACCCCGATGGTGTCACCCCTGCTGTTGACTCCAGGCATTCCCTACCACCTCCTGCTGCTCCCACCCCAGGCCCCTGTCTGGGGCCGGTGTCACCGCACCACAGGCAATGCCTGTCCCAGCTGCTGCTGATGGCTGTGTGCGAATGGCACAGTTGCAGCTGTGGCAAGTGCTTCTTAAAAAGGTGGGAGCCCAGAGTGTCAGGCTGAGCGTGGGAAACAGCCGCGCGGCAACCGTGGGGCTGCTGCCGGGAAATGCGGCTGTGCTGCAGCCGAGGCACGAGCGGGGACCGGCAGCTGCGGGTGATGGGTGGTGGCTGCAGGGGGACAGAGCGTGCTCATTTCCTGCACCGTGCTCTGTCCCCACCGCTACTGGCCATGGTTTGCAGTGTGACCAGCTCCTCAGCTGATCTATAGGAGCTGAAAGCACCAGAGAAAATAATTTGGGGCTTGGTATGTTAGGAAACCACTATTTCCTCCTGTTCTTATTGCCTATGATAAGAAACTAAGACAGGAACTGAGATGTGAAGCAGTGAGGCTGGCGCCTGTGCCAGGGCCGAGAGCCCAGGGACCTGACAGCTTCCCGCTGCCTTTGCCCAGTGCCTGGGTCCTTCCAGCCCCATGCGGCCATGCGGGGTGTCCGGCACCTGCGGCTCCTCCTGGTGGCAGAGGCACCCGGGAGCTGGCTGTGAAACTGGCCTCTGTCCCACCTGCACAGTCTTGGCTCTCCATCCCCTGATGCCGTGCTGGCTGTGGGCAATGCTCCTGTCACCCCAAATATTCACGTGGCCTCTTTTCTTTGTGACCTTCCAGGCTCCGCTTTCCCCTGGGAGGCAAAGCCAAAGCCAAGAGCCACCCGTGATGAAAGTCCTGCTCCTGCTCCTTCTCTCCCCCCTCCAAGGTAGGCTGCCCCCAGCCATGTCCTGCCCCAGGCCACCACACCTGGGCTGCTGGAAGTAATTGGCAGCCCCAAAACACAAGGGCTGAAGGCACTGCGGGCTGTTTGCTGCTGTGGCTTCCACAGAGGTGAAACTTTTCGTGGGCTGATGTGCCTCCACTAGTGTCTCTGGGGTGGAGCGGTCCTTTCCAGAGAAAGGAGCTGGTCTCCATCCAGCTATGGAGCCCCTTTGTCAGTGTCTGCCTGCTGTGGGGCTAGGTGGGGCTTGGCAGTGGGGAGAAGCTGGCCCCAGGAGAGAGGAGCTCCTGTGGCCCTGGGCATGCCGGCTCCTGGCGAAGCCCGCAGAATGACCATGGGCAAGTCGGGGAGGTGACTGATGTCATGCAGCCCGGCCAGGATGGGCTCAGGACACTCGGGCAGAGCCCGGTGTGCCACAGGTGATGGCTGGCATGTGGGTGGCTGCCCCTCCGGCTGAGACAGCATCTCTGTGCGCTTGTGCAACACAGGCGTGGGGACGAGCATCCGCCAGGAGGATTTCCGCTTCTGCGGTGAGAGGAACCAGACCGAGAGCAGCTCCGTCATCTATGAGCACAACCCTGCCAACATCTCCATTGAGAACACAGCCCAGGCGCTGATAATAAAAAGGCCGTTTATGCCAAGCAGGAGAAACTCTTCCTACCAGTACAACTTGCCGCCCACTTTGGGCAGGTACCGCTTCTGCATCTACTGGTTCAAGCCCAACAGGACCCTCAGGCTTGCGTACGGGAAGCAGAGCTTCCTCCTGGGCCAGGACCTGGCCAGCAGCATCACCCAGGGGAGAGAGACGCAGAAGACTGAAAGGACCAAGACCGCTATCTTCAACGTATCCTATGTCTTCAAGGGCCAGAAGAACACCTCCCTTGAAAGTGCATCTGAATACTTTTTCTCTGGTAAAAGCAATTCATTGTTATTTTAATGAGAAAAGGGTTAATTCCATCCCCAGCCTGTGCTAGCCATCAGCAAAGCAGTGGTATTGTCCCGATGCTGTGCCATAGCGTGACGATGTCAAGACACAGCTGAAGGGTGATGGGAAGAACAAATGGTTTTGCTTAAGCAGCCCGGTGGCAGCCCCAAGCTCCCAGGTGTCCCTGGGCGAGCAGCTCCCTAAACATGAAGGCAGAGATTTTCAAAAGTGCTTCAACCCACTAAAATCCTGGGAAGCCATGTGCTTTGCAGAGGAACACTGAGCTCCAGGCAGCTGGAGAGGCCCTCTGGGTCAGGGTGTCTGGTGGCTCCCCAGGGCCACGTCAAAGCCTTTTGCTTTGGGCTCCTGCCAGGGCTGTGCCCTGGAGCCAGCCCCAGCTGGCAGCTGGGGGCACGGGGAATCCGGCTCTGCCCATGCCCATGACAGCATCTCCTGTCGTGTGCCGCCAGCCTCTCCGGAGAACATGCCCGTCTGGGAGCAGGACGTGGAGGACCAGCTCACCGACCTGGACAGCCTCCTCGCACAGGCGCCGGCCGCGGGTGCCGCAGCACAGCGGTCGCTTCGGCAGTGAGTGTGGGGCTGGGCTGGAGGCCGGGCGGGTGGGGTGGCAAGCAGGGCATTCGCCAAGCCTGCCCCGTGCCAGCGCCTTCACCCATCCCTTTTCCCGGCCCCCGGCACAGCGCCTACTGTCCCCGCTCACCACGCCCCATTCCCCACAGCAAACTCGGGGCCTTGGAGAGGATGCTGGCGCAGGTGGAGCTCGAAGGGCAGAACCAGACCTTTGGGAAGGACACCCTGCATGCCACCATCCTGAGCATCAGCCCCACGGGGGCTCCTCGGCACCTGGCCTTTGCTTCCCCAAGAGAGGTGGGTCTGTGCAGCACCGGCAGGGACAGAAGTGCAACCTTGGGCCTGGGCAGATGCTGTCACCCTGCCATCCCCACCACCCCAGTGGGGCTTGGAGCAGCAGCCCATCAGCATCCTCCCAAGCTCAGTCCCAACAGGTCTGTCCTTGCAGGAGGGCAGAGAGGTCCAGGGGTTTGCTGTGGACCTGCCAAGCAGCCTGTTCGTGATGGCAAAAGAGAAGGTGGAGGTGGTGGAGCACAGGGTGCTCCTGGTGGACATCAACAGCCAGGTCGTGTTCCAGGTAACACTTGTGCTGTGCAGCATGGTGGGGTGTCCCTGTGGTGTCAGGTGTCCAGTGGCAGAGGGCAGCGCAGAGCCAGCCACAGCAGGGAGTGCCAGTACGAATCAGTGCCGGGCATCCTTCCCTGGGCTGGCCTTGCCTGACCATTCGTGTCCACGCTACACCCTGCAGCATCACCTCCAGCTCAGCCAGGCTTTGCCTTCCCCTCTGCCCCTCCTACAGCCCTCGCCCTCCTCAGCCAGCTCCAGCCACTGCCTCCCAAACCAGGCTGCAGGTACTCACTTGAAGAAGGTGCTTCGGAGGCGTTAGGTACTTCAAAGATGAGCTAGAGGCTTGACAGGAAAGAAGCACAGGGCCTCCTTGCTGGGGACTCTTGCCAGCTTCACGCCTCGGAGCTCTCCTTTCCTGCGGTGCCACTACCTCCTCTCCTTCTCCCACAGGATGAAAACAGCAGCCACATCCTGGGTGACAAGGTCATTGGCATCTCCCTGGTGGACATGGTGGTGGCCAACCTCTCCGACCCAGTGGTCCTGACCTTCTTCCACAACCAGCTGCCGGTAGGTGGGGAAACAGCCTTGTCACACCGGATGCCTCAAGGAATGGAAAGGCAAGGAGGGCTCAGATCCTGCCAGCTTGAAGAGCGGACATGATCCAGCAGGTCCATGTCCTAGGCTTGCCTGTACAACCTACTGCATCTTCTGGCTTCATGGCTTCTCTGTGTGTACTAGTGGTGGCTTTGCCTGCTCCTGTGCAGAAGATGCTAATTTGCAGATGTGTCACCTCCAGCACAATCTCCAGGGCTGGGGACACTTTGAGTTCATAGTTCCTTGGCTCATTCATAGCCATTGCTCAAAGCTGAACTCCTTGTTTAAAAATGGGGCCTGGGAGGAGGTATCTACTCTGCAAGCTGCCGAAAGAAGTCTCTACCTTGAGCCTACACTCATGATATGGGCCAGTTGGTCTCCTGATACCATCTCACCTCCTGCCCCATTTTGCCCCTGCCAAACTTGCTGGCCAGACAACAAGCCCAGAGGTTCATTCTGATCAGGACCCATGGTTTTGTCATTTCAGAGGAACGTGACCCCACTGTGCGTCTTCTGGCAGGAGGACAGCACTGGTGAGTGTATGGGCGTGGGAGCTTCTGCATTTGGGTGCAAAGCATACACAGTGTCTGTTCCCTTGGCTGGGTACCAAAGACCTGCTGTTAGTGGTAGAAGCTATTCAGCACCTCCCTTCCTTGCTCCAGCTCCATAAACCTTTCCCATTGGGTTGATTTCAGGTTTTTCCCTCCATATTTAACCTAGGAATTTTTTCCCTCCCCTAAGGATGGGTGCTGTTGCCCATGAGGGCAGCAATCCAGTGTATATATTCCTGCCAGCGTGTGCTCTGCATGGGATGAGCTGGGACCCCCACCTTCATCCTTCCCCCTGCCATGGACACCTTGCCCTGAAGCTCCGAAAGCCCAAAGCAGATGTTCCTGCTGCTCACCAGATGCTCTCCCTTTCTCTTGTAGCCAGCTCTGGGAACTGGGATAGCTATGGTTGCACAACAGTGGAGGGGGACACCCAGACGGAGTGCAGATGCAACCACCTCACCTACTTTGCTGTGCTGATGGTGGGTAGCGCCTTCCTGCAGCTCTCTGCATCATTCCCACTGGCAGTGCCCCCTCACTGTCTCTCATTCCTCCTTCTCTCCAGGTATCTTCTCCAGAGATTGCCTACATACACAGGGACTACCTGAGCATCATCACATACATCGGCTGCCTTATCTCAGCTTTGGCATCCATTTGTACTATCTTCTTCCTCTACTTCAGGTATGGTCTGGGTGTCCAGGCGAGCCAGCGGGCTGACAGGTCACGCCATGCTCCTTCTCTGCATCCTTCCTGTTGCCATTACACCTGGGTGGGCCCAAGCTCTCCAAAGGCAGTTGGTGGCCCAGCTGGAAGCATGATGAAGGAGTCAGGTTGGAAGAAAGTAGAGTGCACCCCTCCAGAAACCACCCCCTTTGCCACATCTCCTGCAGGGCGCTCGAAAACACCTCCTGTTTTCAGTGTTTTTGAAAAATCAGCTTGGTTGTTGTCATCTGTCAAGCAGAAGCCTACAAAGATCTTTTCAAGAGTGGCTTCTCCTGAGTAATGTCACTGAACCTACGTGGATGATTTGGAGCTGAAAATATGTCACTCTCAACCCTCCCTGGCCTAGAGCTGAAGTGCAGGGCCAGTTGCAGAGACCTGAATTTGCTTCTGTAACAGTTGGTCCCATGTGTGGGGTCAGTCTGTCAGCCCCTGGCACTACCAGGGGTTCTCCTAACTCTTCTGGTGGGGTGCGTTGCCCCAGTGGCACTGTGGAGTGTTGTGGGGCACCGACGATACTGGCCTGGCATGGTGGTGAGGTCTCTTCCCCTTGCTTCTCCAGAAGCAAGCAGCGAGACCAGATCACGAGCATGCACATCCACATGAACTTGCTGGGCGCCATCTTCCTCCTGGACCTCACCTTCCTCATCTCAGAGCACTTGGCTTCCAGCAACAGCGAGGCAGCCTGCAGAGCCGGGGGGCTGTTCCTGCACTTCTCCCTCCTAAGCTGCCTCACCTGGATGGGCATTGAGGGCTACAACCTTTACCGGCTTGTGATCGAAGTCTTCAATGCCTACCATGACCACTTCCTCCTCAAGCTCTGCCTGGTGGGCTGGGGTGAGCATGGGGGAGGCGGAGATTCCCCAGGGGCAGGGCAATGGGGTGGACAGGCACGCAGGTAGGGTCGGTTTCTGCCTCTGGAAATCTTTCCCACTGTATACAGTGCCTGGGTGGGGATGAAGACATAGCAGTGGTAGAGCAGGTGTCTGAGAGCAGAGGGGTCTCTTCATTGAGGCAGAAGACTCAGTGACCGAGAGCAGAAGCTGGTGCTACAGCAAGGGCAGGTCATCCTGGGGGGTCACCCAGCAAGGGAGGCATGTGACAGCCACTGCTTGGGGTCTTTAAATAGCAATGGGATGCCCTTTCTTAAAGAGACACCCAGGACAGCCCATAGAGATGGGCTTGATGCAGGAGACACCCATGCATCTCTGCCCTTCTTTGGACAGGAGGCTGTCTTAGGAAGATCTCATGATCATTTGTGGCCTAAAATTCCACTACCCTATGAGACCCGCAGCTGGGGGTCTGTGCAGCACAAGCCTGCTCCTCAGCCAGGGCTTATGCCAGGCATCCTTGTTGCATCCTCAGTTCACCTCAAGGAGAGGGGATGTTGTTTGTATACCGTATGAGGAAAAAGGGGCAAAGAGTCCTTCCAGAAGGTCCACGGGTCAGGGATGAGGGTGGCCACTTCACTCTGTTCTTGACACCTAGGACTCCCCTTCTTTTGTGTGATGCTGATCTTCCTGGCTAATTGGACGAACTACGGCCCGTTCTCCATTCCTGTGTATGAATCCATTGGAGGAAAGTCCACCAATGCAACCATGTAAGTCATGGGAAATTGGTTGCTTGGTCCCTAGTCTTAAAGTCATCTGGTTGAACCTCCACCACATCCTGTAGACTTTCCTTAGCCCACAAGGCTGTGGCTTTCCTGGGGCTTTGTGTAAGGTGGGGCAGGGGATCCCCCTCTGTGTTTAATGGAGCTGGGTGCTGAGTTAGCCCAGCACCTTTGTGCTTCCCCTGAACCCTCTGTCATGCACCCGTGGGATGACAGTGTAACCCTCTGCCCTTTCTCCTCCCTCTAGATGCTGGATCACGAGCCCCCTGATCCATAATGTGGTGAACCTGGGTTTCTTTAGCCTGGTGTTCCTCTTCAACTTGGTCATGTTGGGGGCCATGGTCCGGGAGATCCTCCGGCAGAACAAGAAAGGCCACAAGCTCAAGCATATCCTAGCCCTCTTTGGGCTGAGCATCCTGCTGGGCATTCCCTGGGCACTGGTGTTCTTCTCCTTCACCTCTGGTGTCTTCCGCCTCATCTCCCTCTACATCTTCACCATCATCAACTCACTCCAAGGTGATCCTGGGGCACTGGGCTCCTCCAAAGGGCATGAGCTGCCCTGGGGCTTTGTGGAGGATTGGTGTGGCAGTGATGGGGTATGAGAGGATACGGCCCTGGCAGACTGGCTGGCTCGCTCTCAGCTGCTGGTGGGCCCTCAAGGGGGTTCACCCACACTTTCTCCCTCCTCTCCCAGGTTTTCTCATCTTTCTCTGGTACTGGACCATGGTGCTGCAGGCGAAAAAGTTCTCCGATTCCCAGAGCAGCTCTGACAGCGTGAAACTGCAGCCCAACAGCAGCCAGAGCCACCTCGGCTGAGCCCCATGCTGGCCATGCTGCGGGGCTGCCTGGCCGGGGCTCCCCGCCTGGAGGGCGGCCGTGGGCAGCACCAGTGCCGGCCGCTTCGCTACTGCACCCGCCCCACAGGGCCACTGGGAGCACAGGGACCCACAGCAGGGACCCTGAACCCCTCTCCTCTGCCAGCCCCACATTCCCCGTTACCACATGCCCCCCGAGTATCTGGGTGTCCTCATCCCTTGCTGGGGTGTCCCCTACCTGCTCCTGCAGGGAAGGGGCTGGCTCCCGGGGCAGGACAGAGGGATGCATAGAGCTGTGGCAAGGGGTAGGGGCAAGGACAGGGCCCCCAGTGCCTCCAGATGTCCCCTCCAGTGCCCCGAGGCCTGTCCTCTCCCTGAGGAGGGACAGCAGGTGGGAAAGTCTCCATCTTCAGTCCTTGCTGGTGACTACTGAGCGGGCCCTTCCCCGGTGAAGACAGGATAACTCCACCACTGTGACACCCTCTAGCAGCTGAAATAATCTATTTTTGTTATTTTGTTGAACGTTTCTCTATTTTTGTATGGTGTAAAAGTTTAATGATTGTGCTCGCATGTGAGACTTGTGCCCATTAAAGTCGTTCCCGCTCTGAGCATGGTTCCCCAGGGTCTCTGCTGTTGGTGAGCTGTCCCTTGGGGTTCGCCACTGCCGCTCATCCTTCCAGTGTGCCCTGGCACATGAGGCTGTCCCACCCCCCCCGGGCAGGACTTGGTGTTTCTCTGTGCTGAACTTCTCCAGCCCAGCAAGGCCCTGCACACCAGCACAGTCCACAGCATCCTGCTCAACTGGGACCGATAACAGCATTACTGGCAGAGCACTAGGAGCCTGGTGCTGTCGGCTTTACGGTGACAGGGCTCAGGGCTCAGGAAGTGGTTGCAGTCTCTGGCGACCATCACCATGCAGCGAAAAGGAAGGCATTTCTGTGCCGGGGTGTGGGCAGGCTTCCCCTCTCTATGCAGCCCTGGCGGCTCACAGCAATGCTCGGTGATGTGCTCAAGCTCCTCTTTGCACACAGCGGTTCTGGGGAGAGGAACTGCCACAGCCAGCTGAGCGCTGGCATTGAGACACCACAGTAGCCATCAGCTAAGCAGGAGGGAGCCCACATGGACGTGGACCTGGACCTTTGCTTACGTCCCACATGTCACACTTGTTCCCACCTGTGAGCTTGGGTGCACCTGGACTTAGGTGTGCAAGCATCGTGCCCATGGGTGGCACAGGAGCCCCAGGCTTGGCTGGCGGTGGGGATGCCCCATCGCATCACTCAGTGTTCTGGGGGGGGCATCGGCACATTGGGGTAGGACAGGATGGGGTGAGAAGGGAAAGAAAAACCTGGAGTCGGATGGGGAGGCAAAGCGGCTTCAACAGTTATCGCTGTTGCTGTGAGTTTGGGGCAGGAGGTTACTTGCCAACCCACAGGAAGGAGCAAGGGGGTTGCAGAAAGGAAATGAGGACATGGCTGTTGCTTCAAGAGAAGCTGTGAGCCCTGGGGGAACCTGTGGAAGAGCAGGGCTCTGGGACAGGAGCAGATCAGCCCCGGGGCAGGCGGGAGACCCACGAAGCAGCATGAAGCACATGCACCTGGGCACAGTCCTGCTGCTCCTGCTGCTGCCTGGTAAGTTGTGGGCAGGGGGCACGCAGTCACCCCCAGCTGGGGTTGTGGGTCTGGGCAGCCCTCATACCTGCCCCATGAGAAAGCTCTGGCCCAGAGACCACCATGGTGTTTCACCCCAGACACAATGAAGCAGGGACAGGCCAGGACAGAGTCAGTCCTGGGAAGTGCAGAGCTGGGAAAGTGGAGAGAGCAGGGTTTTCCCCTACCACCTCCTCTCTGCCGTATAGCGACTGGGCTGTGCCCTGCATTGCAGCCGGGGCATCCTGGTGCGGTGCTGTGCTGATCCAGATGAGTCCTGGTTTTCAGAATAGTGCCCGCAGCCTGGGATCCCTCCTGTGAGGCTCCTGGTGGGGGTGGCCGTGCTGGCACGTTAAGGCAGACGTGGTGCCTTTGCACTTACCAACTTCCACATGTGTCCAGTTGCGTTTGGAAGCTGGGCATGCCTTTAATACCACACCAGTGGGCAGCCAGGAGGGCCTGGTGCGGCTGGGGAACCTCTGCGTGTGCTCGTTTAAGACTGGTACCCTTCTCCCCCATGGACCGGGTGCAGGGTCAGAGCTGACACTGGATTTTGCTCCCCAGACACCGCGGGAAGCCAGGACAGCTGTGATGGTGAGCCCCTGGCCCCACCAGCCCTCGCACCACTGCCGCCAGGGCCTCACCACCGCCTCCCACAGAGCTGCGGCGGGGGGATCGGATCGAACAGTGCTGCAACACAACGGTGGAGCCGGAGGAGCAGGACGAGGGCCCTGGCCTGCACCTGGACCTACCCCGCCACTGCCCGGAGCTGCGCCGCTCCGCCCGCCCCGCTTGCCGCTGCCTGCGAGCACGCTGGCTCAGGTAGCGGTGGGGTGCTGTGGGGACCCGGAGCTGCCTGGGGTCGTGCCCTGCTGCCCCAGTGCCCCACAGCCCTGCCCGCCCCGCAGGATGGTGCAGGCGGCGAGGCCGGCGCTGAGCGGTGCGGCCAGGCTGCAGGCGCTGCACCTGAACGTCAGCGGAGGCCTGGCCCACGGCCTCCTCCTCGCCTTCTCCCCAGGCCAGGTGAGGGGTGCTGCTTCCGCCCAGGGTCCCACACTGCGGGCCGGGTCTTGGCGCATTTCTTCCACCCCGCGCTTGTGGTTGTTTCCTGGACCTGCGGCAGCTCCAGCACCCTGTGCCGAGCAGGCCCTGGGCTAGCTGGGTGCATCGTGGAAGTGCCCTGCCTCTTCGGCCATCCCTGCCCAGGGAGCTGGCCCAGCAGCGGGCGGGTGATCAGGAGGAGCAAGTCGGACCGCGTGCCTCCTGCCTATCCCGAGGCTCTAGTACAGCCTAGACATGCCATGGGATCATGTCCCACAGTGTGACAGCAGGCTGGGGCTCCCCTGGGGTCTGTCCCCAGCTCTGCCCCTTGGCTGCTGAGGGTTTCTGAGGGGGCTCTGCCCACTGCCTCAGGCTCCTGGCAATTTTGCTCAGCAAAACCCACCTGGGTAGGGCTGAATTTGTGCCTGGAGCAAGGTTGGTGGGTTCTGAGAGAGGTGATGGGGANCCCCCCCCGCCCCGGCACTGTTCACTGCTGCAGGGCCCCATGATGATCAGCTCAATGGAAGAGGGGAAAGCAGGAAAAATCTGGCTCCCCGGGGAGGTATTCCAGAACCTGAGCGGCCAGGCAGCACGCGTAGTGGTGACGGTCCTCAACATCCAGCAGCTTGGCATGTTCGAGGTACAAGCTATCGTTCGCAGCCCCACGCCAGCCACTGGCATGTGCTGCTGGCAGCGCCGCAGGGCTGCGAGGAGCCATGGTGCCGGCTCAGCTCAGCCAGCACTGCCCCGAGCAGGAGGACAACCAGACGGGGCAGGTCCTGGATGACACCGTGGTGGGCATCATGGTGGGGGATATGGAAATCTCTGGGCTGCAGGACCCCGTGCATCTGACCTTCGCCCACCAGCAGCTGCCCCACGTAAGCTGACCGTGCCCTCCCCCTCCCCATCTCCCCAAGGCACAGGCTCACATCGCTCCCCTCTTTGCAGAGTGTCACCCCGCTGTGTGTCTTCTGGGAGCCCAGCAAAGGTATCGGCCTCGGTGGGGCTGGGAGTGGGGCCCTGGTGCAGTGGGGTGAGGAAAGTTGGTGGGAAGTGGCACTGAGAGCCCCTGCAGAACTGGCAAAAGCCTCTGGCCAGTGGGTGGAGAAGGGTCCACTGCTATGCCACGGCCCCTGCTGCCGGGTACTGTCAGCTGGGGACGCCGAGGGCTTTGTCCATGCTGTGGATGCTCTGACCGTGGGACATGGCCCCTGCTGGCCAGGGATGTGACGATGCTGTTCCATGGGCAGGCTGTGTGCCATGCTCTTAGCCTCTGTCCTGCCATCTCCTTCCCACTGACAAGCATTGCAGCCCCCCCTGCCTGTGCTTGGAGGTCTCTGTGGGGTGGGATGGGGGGCTCGGCTGGAGGGTGCTTTGCCCAGCGCTCACTGCTGTCGCTCTTTGCTGGTTGCAGGGCACGCAGGCAGCTGGAGCAGCAGTGGATGTGTCACACAGCCTGGGGACAAGGAGACAGTCTGCTACTGTGACCATCTCACCTTCTTCACCCTCCTCTTGGTGACAACCACACTTCCTACAGCTCCTGCTTTTACCCCGGCTCTGCTGCCAGCCCCCCCACTGCCCCTCCCTGCCTTGGCTGCTTGGTCCCTCAAATGTCACCACTAGCTGCACCGGGACAGTTGTATCTGCTCCCAGGCAAGCCCAGGCCTCTCCTAAAACCAACCACAGCCCCAGCTTCATGCCTTGGAGGGCAGGAGCAGATCAGTGGAGGATGTAAAGGGTGCAAATAGCCTGACTCTGGAAGTACTGAGACTTGGGGGTCCCTTCCTCATCCTGTGCCCCCACCTCAAGAGAGTGTGCACCTCCTCAGAGCCACCACCACCCCTGCTTTCCCTGGAGACCTCGCAGACAGACCTGAGGGTCCTGGGCTTCCAGGCTTCTGCAGCATCCCACTGGGGTCATCCCTCCTCAGTCCTGTGGCGCTGGCAGCTGCAGCCAAGTTTTCTAGGCTCGTTTGGGCCCATCTGACCCAGCGCGCATGTGTTTGGCAGAACCCGACTGTGGACAGGTCAATGGCACAGACATTGGTGGCTGTGGCCAATACTGGCTGCGGGGTGGCCGTGGCTTTCTCCATCTTCACCATTGCCTTCTACATCTTCTTAAGGTAGGACATGGCCAGTGGCTCTATGGACCCCAGTCGGGTTTGGGGATGGGAGGGATGTGGGCAATCCCAGGACTGGTGCCTCTCCATGGACTCTCTAGGGCAAGGGGTGACCCCCGGGCAGGGGGCTGGGGCCAGGGACACCTCTCTCCCCTCCCGCTAGCACTGCCTGCTGTGAACCTCCCCAGTGTGTGTGTGGGGCCCTCTGCCCCGCTCAGCTGTGCCCCCCTGCCTTTTCTGCTTGCTCCCAGGTGCAACTACAAGCAGTTCAGGTCTGAGGAGACCCTCCGCATCAACCTGGGGCTGCACGTGAACCTGGTCAGCAGCCTGCTCCTGCTCAATCTGGCTTTCCTGCTCAACAGTGGGGTCTCTGGCGGGGCTGCACCAGGGCTGTGCAGTGCCCTGGGGGGGCTCACCCATTACTGCCTGCTCTGCTGCTTCACCTGGATGGCGCTGGAGGGCTCTCATCTCTACCTCCTCTTCATCAAGGTCCTTGGCACCTACATACACCACTACCTGGCGAAGCTGTGCCTCGTCGGATGGGGTGAGCACCAGCTGCTGGGCCACCCGCTGGGCAAGACCCAGGGGGTGAGGGAGGTCAGTGGGTTACAGCCAGAGGGGACAGGGCTTTGCAGTGACAGGGAGAGAGAGTAAGCCCCTGTCGGGCTCGGCACAGTGAATGGCACTGCCCAAAGGAGTTCAGGGCAGCTCCTGTAGGCACCATCTCCTGATACCCCCAGGATCTGCTGGGGTTTTCCTTCCCACCCCCGCTGGAAACCTGCTCTCCCCAGCACAGGCACTGCAGGTGGCACCAAAGCAGGTGACCCTACAGAGAGCTTAGGGGACACCTCCAGCCCTGCCACCCACTGCTGTTGCTCCTCTCCCCACTGTGTCCCAGCAGCATTCCTCATGCCTCCAGCACTTGAGTGAGCTTAGCCTGTCCCTATTGTCCCATCTTCCCAGAGGCCGGTATGTCTGGGGATGGACAGGCAGAGACTCCGAGCTGGCTGCCTCGCGTCCCTCTTGCCTTCCTGGCCTACCCCACACCGATCTCCCTTGTTTTTCAGGCTTCCCTGTTCTGGTGGTGGTTGTGGCAGGAGCCATCGGCAGCTATGGAGAATACAGCATTCGGACAACAGACCACCAGACTGTAGTCCACCTGTGCGTGGCACAGCTTCGCGCCACCGCCCACAGGGTTTGGGTGGCCCTTTGGCATGGGGAACGGTGACCTAGTTCCACTGGGAGTGTGGCTGTGGGGTTCTGCATCCATCCTGCTCAGCTTTGTGCAATGCTTCCTCTTCCCAAGTCTTGATTAAAACCGAGCTGCGGTAACTGTTGCATGGGAGCACTGCAGCCACGGTCACCCATTACCGGGTTGCGTGGCCACGAAGGGAACCTTAGGGTGGGCAGGAACAGCTGGACCATCTCACCAAGCCTCCTTGGTCATGCCCACAGGCCTCCAGGACATGGAGGATGTCAAGGGTCCACCAGGAGTTTCCTTGGGCTCCCTCTCCCTCTACCTTGCTGTCCCCCATGCTTCATCCTGGCATTGGAAAAAAATCACATCAGCACAAGAACACTCCTGCATCCACAAACACATCCTCCAGAGGAGACTGTGGGGGGCTCCCATGGATGCTGACATGGAGGTGGGGGTAGCAGAGCTGCTGGAGACATCACAGTTGTCTCTTTTCAGGTGCTGGATCAATTCCGAACACCTCCTTGTCCACTACATCACGAACTGTGGCTACTTCGGCCTTGTCTTCCTCTTCAACACAGCCATCTTTGGGGTGGTGGCCTGGAAGAACTGCCACCTTTGGAGCACTGGGGTGGTGCAGGGCCATTGCAAGGCCTGGAGGGTGGCCCTGGCAGTTGTGGGGCTCTTCTGCCTGCTGGGAGCCACCTGGGCGCTGGCGTTCCTCAGCTATGGCACCTCCTCTGTGCCCATACTCTACCTCTCTGCCATCCTGAACTCCCTCCAAGGTCAGGGCCAGCTCAAAGCTGGAGTGTGCTGGCTCCCGGGACCGGGCTGGGAAGATGTGGGAGGCAGGAGCAAGTCTGGCAGTGGTTGACCAGGGGTCCTAAGGTCCTCACCAGCAGTGTCTGGCACCATCGTGCCCTGACCTTTAGTAGGGAGCAGAGCAACCCACCAAGCAATGGGTCCCAGCCACCGACGCTGAGCCCTGCAGAGGCTGGAGAGGCACCTGGAGGAGCCTCTCTTGCCTCTGCACTGCTGAGCATCCTTCTTCCTTTCCCTGCAGGCCTCTTCATCTTCATCTGGCTGGTTGTCCTCTACTACCCAAAGGCAGAGGAGACCACCAGCTCCCTCTCCCACATCACGAGGAACGACAGAACCATGGCTGTGTCACAGGGATAGCTGCTGACTGGACTTCCCTCCTTGCCTGCTAGTGTACCCGCTGCCAGCGAGCTTCCAGCCCAAAGGACACAGCTTCCCGCAGAGCGCAAGGGCTGCACAGGCAGTTGGGTGCCCTGGCTGACTAGCGTGGCCCCAGCCCTCACCTGTGCCTCAGTTTACCCTTCAGTGAGTGTGATCCACCCTAGCAGGGCTCTTTGCTTTGGCTGTCCTTTTGCTCCTGGAGGCCTGCCTTGAGCAGCACACAGCACCTTGGTGCAAGGAGCTCCAGACACCTCCCTTCTGCTGAAGTCCCTGCAGGCTGCATGGCCACTGAGAAGTGTCCCAGCGTCGTTCCCCACGGACTCTTGCTGGAGCCCATGAGCTGGCTACCTTCAGCCCGGATGAGGCCATCCTGGTCTTTGCCTGTAGCTCCGAGCAGAAGAGATGGACTTGGGCACTGGACCAGCCCAGGGGTCAGTTTTCCCACTGTATCTGGACTCTGCAGACTCCAGGAGGGTCAGGTCTGGGAATCAGCAAAAGAGGTAAATTCCCGAAGCATCTTTGCAATACATGTTCTCCAAATGAACCTGGGGAGAACTCTGGGCAGTGGATCTGCTGTACTTCCCTCCTGCAAAACACTGCAGCTAGTAGCAATTACCGTGAGGACGCCACACTTCAGCCCGTTGGGCATTAGGCTGCTGCAGTCCCTGTGCCCTCAGCCAGCTGTGGCTGCTCCCCAAGATGCACCGTCCCCTCCATGCTGTACGTCTGCATGTGCACATCAGCAAACAGCCTCTCACAGAGAAAACAGTCATCTTGTCCAATCTGTGTCTGTGTTTTAGCATTAAAACTCTGCTAGCTATCTAAGCACTATGGATTTATTCTTTGATGTTTATTTATTTATTCTTTGATGATTGTTTGATGTTTATGTTTATTATTTTCTTCATTTTAAGGACGTATTGGTGAGCTAAAATCTCAATAGCAAATTTTCATTCAGAAGGAAGAGATCTGTATGTACACATGTATATGCACACGTGCATGCACAGAGAAGCCCTTTCTCTGCTAATGCTACATCATCTGTGTCACTAAGAACTACAATCCATCTCCCCACATGCCTGGGTGACTCTTCCTGGGGAGGAGAAAAGCAGAAATTTCCCTTCCCTCTCTTGCACTCAAGGTTTCTGGAAATTTGTTCTCTATAAATGGGATCATTTTAGAAACCTTGCTCTGTGCAGTGGTGTCTGCCCCTTCCAAAACCAACCATCTGCCCAGTGTAAGACTGGGAAAAAATCTAGCGACTCTATTTGCTCTCTGCAATCTCTAGACCAAGCCTGCAGGCAGGGCTTGCTACAGCTGGGTTGTTGGATCCTGCAGAGCCCAACAGCATGCTCTGCCCCATGGGGACTGCCAGAGCCCATGAGGCACCTCATCTCATCACCCTGGAGCAGCCCCTGCATCTCAGCTTTCCTTGCTACTTGTTTCACTTAGGGCCAGGAGGGGATGAGAAGGTCCAAGGTATGCGACAGAGAATAGAAACACCCCGATGTGACTAATCCTTTAAGCACCATTTGAATCCCCTTCCCCAGAACCCCTGAAAAGACACAGGCAAGAGCCTCTCGCTACTGCCACGTTTATTTGGAAACAGCCATTTTCTATGCTGCCTGTCTCCTCATCCTGACAGCTGTGGCAGCCACAGTGAACACACCAAGCACACACAACAGGATGAGGCCCCCAGGGAGCCACGGGTTGGGTCCTGCCAAAGAGAGGAAAGGTTGATTACAGGTTTGGATCTCCTGAGCTGGCCCTGGACCCTGGCATGGCTCCTGCTCAGCAGACCCTCATCCCAGCCTTGTGGGAGACTGCTGGTAGGGGTCTTCAGAGACACTGGGCAAAAGCAAAAGATAAACCTTTGGAAATGCGCAGAAGTTAATGAGGTTTGGGGCAGGAGGAAAGCAGAAGGGGACACCATCACCTGTGAAGGGCAAGAGCCACCAGAGCTGGAGTGCTGTGGGTCCCTGAGGGCACTAACAGGACTTTGTCACCCCCACTGGCCTCACCTGGGGCCTCCACCCACCTGCTGCCCAGGGTCTCCATGTAAGCTCATGCTTGGGCTTTGTGCCTGCTCTGAGCCATGCTGCCAGCAGGCTTGTCCCCAGCCCTGCTCCTGGACTGCTGCTTGGATCTCCTGGATTGACCCTGGTGCTTAGAAGGATCCTGCCTTGCTGGGTTGATGCAGAGTCCACCACTGTGAAAGCCCAGCCTTCCTCACCTCGGGTGCTGTACCTACAGCCTCCTGGTTCTTGGATCCTTCCAACCCTGCTCCCCCTGCTCAGCCTAACCTGTGCCTCATATGGGAGTCACTCATGCAGAGGTAACCTCTGTGCTGGAGTGACTTCTGGAGCATGCAGCATGTGGCTGTGATACCTGAAAAACTCCACACTCCCATGCAGGGCAGTGATTTTAGCAGCCCTTTGTAATAACGTGACATTACCTAGACAGTGGCAAGGGTCTGTGAGCTGCTCCTGTCATCCCTGAAGGGCCATACATACCCTGCAGGTCCCGTTGGTCAGCCCTGGAATGATGGCTCTCTGCTCCCAGGGAAGGAGCAGCCAGCAGCAAGATGGGCCCATAGGAGACAATCTTATTGTAGTCATCCTCCAGCGCCCGCTTGCTCCTCCAGTGCCTGGGGCATTGCTGTCAACAAAGCCAAGGGAAGAGAGGTAGGACTAGAGGGCAGGGGAGAAGCCCACCCCGCGGGGCGAGTGCTGCTAGGAGGAAGAGCTGTCCTGGTGCTCTGCCCCAGCAGAGGCATGGCTGGGGCTGCTGCCTAGGAGCAGTCAAGCCCCCAGAACATGGGAAAGGAGCTGGTTTCTGAAGGAACCTTAGCCTGCTTCTCCCCAAGTCCCAGTATAAAAGTCTCCCCCTGTAGATACCCAGCAGGCAGAAGAGAAGAGGGAAAGAATCTCTTTGGTGGGTTCAAACACTTTTAACCCCAGTTCAGGGCCCTGAGGTGAGCCACTGCCGCTGGGCAGTGTTTATTGTGCTGAGGCACCCGAAACTAGTGGGGCCAAGGGAAGGGCCCCCCCGCCTGGCTGATAGAACTCACCTTGGCACAGGGCTCAGGGCTGTCAGGGACACACAGCCGGACACGGCAGTGCAGGAACACCTCGGGGTACCCCACAAACTGAAACATCTGGAAGCTGAACTTGGCTGTAGTGCTCTCTCCAATGGCATTCAGATATGTCACTGTCTCATCATAGGGACACCTGGGACATGATGGTTGAGTCAGCAAGCAGAAAAGGAGGGGGGACATCCTGGCTTGGGATACCAGCAGCTCTGGTTTGCACCAGAGCACACAGGGACCAGGTGCAGCCCCCAGGCAAAGCTGGACAGGAGCATTTGTGTCTGGGTGCCTGTGGGGATGTGTTCCCTTGGCACCATGCATCGTGCCCAGCCGAGGCTGGTGCTCCCACCAGCACAGGAGCTGGTTCATGTCTGGTTCTGTGGGGCCATTGCCACTGGGCAAGGTGAGAGTGAGCCTGGCTGTGGCCCGCATCCTGGATATCCACATTACCGGCTTTAGCTTGCCCGCAGCCACCTCTCTGCATATCAAAGCAAGGCCCCCCCCGCTTCCCTCCTTGCCCTTTGCCTCCCCAGCCACCCAGGAGTGATGCTGGGTATGTTGCAGAGGAAATCAGATCAGGGTTAGAAGAGGTGGGGGTTCAATTTAGAGCAGTATGGGGGCTCTTCAAGCCTGGGAAGCACTTAATGGTGTCACTGCTCACAGCTCCCTCACAACAACCTGTCCTCAGCAGCCCACAAAGACAGGCAACTGTGCTCACAGTGCCTGTGGCACGGAGACTGGGAGCGCTAGGGACACACTGCTCACCCCTGCTCAATGAGCTCGTGCCGCACGTCCTGGTAGGGATCTGCGCTCGGTGTGGCCCAGCAGTCCTCAACGCTCAGGAGGAAGTACCGGAGCTGGTGCTGCCCTTCTATCTTCAGCATGGTATAGAGCGTGTCTGTTATGGGGATGGCCGCGGTCGGCAGGTGATAGGGCTGGAGGAAGGAAGGGGTCTTGTACAGCCTCATGCTGACGTTGAAGTGCCCTTCTTTGACCACAAACTGCACCAACCTGAGACGAGATGAAAGCTCATGAGCAGAGCAAGAAGGCAGGAACCAAGTCAGGCCAGCAGTGCCAGCGCTGCTTCCTCCAAGTCACTGACCCTGGACGTTCCCCAGCTCCCAAGTGGAGCCTTGCTGAGAGCTGGGCTGGTCCACCTGCACGGCACGTGGACAGGGGCAAGGGTGGCTCCGCAGCCTGCGCAGCACTCTGGGGGTTCCCACGGATGCGCTGGCCAGTGAGGGACATGAGAAAGGCTACCCAGAGGTTCCTAACCTGCACCTCCAAAGTGAGCATGTTCCAGTGCCCTCACTTTATTTTGTGGCTAGTTGGTCCAACTAGCTATGGAGAAAGGAGAAAAGTAGATCGCACATGCCCCTGTCCCAGGCCCAAACCTCACCTTGAAAAACTATGGTGGTGCCCTCTCTGGGAAGAGAAAGAGAGGCACCCTGATGTGGTATTGTTCTCAGAGCTCTCTGGTGGCTACCTAGGGCCTTTGCAGATCATCTCATCAAAAACATCTATTTTCCCCACAAGCTTGAATACACTATGTCAACAGTAAGGTGAAGAGGAACCACTCACTTGTCGACGGCAGTGAGAGCAAAGGGCACCTTCACCACCTGCTCATAGGCGTAGACACAGGAGAAATGCACCTCCAGCTGAAAACTCCGGGAGATCACACCCCCGCGTGCTTCCCGCTCTGACTCAATGACGTTGGAGTATGACACGTGGGAGCTGTTTTGCTGGAATGACACAGAATCCAAGTCTCCAGACCATACCTGAGTCCATATGCAGAACTCAGCAACTCAGCTGTAGCTGCTCCAGGCCTCCAGGCTTCAAATCCCATGTCTAGGGGCTACTGTCAGCCACCACCGGAATAGGCAGGAGCCAGCATACAGACCACAGGCAAGAGCACTCCTGTGCACGGCAGAGGTGGAGCACCGGTTCCTCTGCACCCTCCCTGGCCCATAAGAACCTGGCAGGTTCTCCAGGGAAGTCTATGGAGCCCTACACAGTGGGTACCCTGCCCAGGCACAAAACAGCCCATGGCCTCTGTAAACACCAGCTGTGTCAAATCCATTTCCTGACGAGTGACAGAACCCACCAGTACAGTGCATTTCTAAAGAATTAAGTGAAGTACCAAGGGGCTACAGTCAGGACTGCAAAGCTCAGAGGATCTTGCCAGAAAGCTGAAGGCCGTTATCAGCTCCTAAAGAGCACACAGAGACTTCCACGCTCTGCCGAACATGACAAGATGAGCTGCCAGCAGTGGTTTGGCGGACGCAGAAGAGCTTTCTGACAACCCCCAGGGAAGCCCTCCAAGGGGAAAGAGAACTTCACAGTGCCAGATACAAAAGTAAAAGCCTCCAGGGCTTTCCCCTGCTATCCACACTCAGCATGTCTGTTCCTCTCAGCTTCAGAGCTATGCAGAGAAGCTCTGTGGATCCTCACCTGAATTACTGATCCACAGGCAGTGTGGTTTTCACCTGTGAGACTGGCTGCAAAAAACAGCTCACCCTCTTCTTCCCTTTCTGAAACCTTGCATGCCTGGTTCTTCAAGTGGACAAGTTCCTGGGGAATTTTCAAGAGTTCAAACACCTCCTTCCTCACCATCATCTTCATATGCTCTTCCTCGCAGGCCAACTTCAGTACCACATCTGGAGGAAAAAGCCATCTGCAATAGCAATAAGGAAGAGGCCTGAAGGAGCCCCAGGTCAGCTATGGGATGGTACAGTCCCACCAAGCTCAGCAGACCCTCACCCCAGCCTTGTGGGAGGCTGCTGGTAGGGGTCTTCAGAGACACTGGGCAAAAGCAAAAGACAAACCTTCGGAAACGTGCAGAAGTTAATGAGGGTCTGACATTTTTTGCTAGTTGCCTAATGCCTGCACAAGTCCCCAGCTGCTGCTACTCTGAATGGACACAGTCCTCAAGCTCCAGACATCACAAGCAGATGTCATGGGTCAGGTCCCCTTTGGAGGAGCTGTCTACAGAATTGCTGCAGTCTGCCAAGGCAACAAGGCAGCAATAGCAATCCTCTGTTTCAGATGAACAAGACACAGTTTTTGTCAGTGTCTGGAAAGAGCCTTCACTGTAGCTGTGCTGGAGCCTGTGTGGCTGTGCTGAGACTGCGAGGCAGCTGGGCTCTGCAGCATGCCCTGCTGCCCTGATAGGGCTACACCACAGCATGGCTTCTTGGCAACCAAGGTTTCCTTCTTACAGAAATTAAGACTCTTGGAGAGGAGGGAAATGGCCAGTGACTGAGTCTTGTATAAAGCTGCAGTCAGGACGGGGCGGGGGGGGGGGTGGCAGGGAGGAGGGAGGGGGATGCACCCAAACCAGGAGCTGGGAGGTGCTCCTGGGGCCTGCCTGGCCCATCACCCTTCCCATTGGTGCCTGTGGACAGACTGGGCTCACCGGAACGCCAAGCCCTACCTTGGCAGAAAACCCCTGTGAAGCCAGGTTTGCAGCTGCAAACAGGTCTGTCCTCCACCACCTGGCAGTCCCCCTGGTGCTGGCACAGGTTCGGCAGGCAGGTGTCTGAGCTCCTCTTGGCACGCAGGGCAAACCCTCCCCTCAAGCTGCGTGGGCTCACCAGCTCACCTGCAGTGAAGGCAATGCAAGCAAGCTGAAATGCCACAAGAACATCTGCCCTATGAGAGACACGAGAGTGAATCTGCCCCACTCAGTTCACAAGGGCTGGGATCCTCACTCAGAGAAAGAGCAGGCACACTGCCACTGCACCACCAAATCTGAGGAAGAAGCTGCTGCCTCGGCTCACCTGGGAGGATGTGACCAAGAGCTTGGGGGATGTTCCCAGCATGGCAGTAATCTGGATTGGAGCTCAGGAGCTAGCATGGAGAGTGGTGGCACATTACAGCATTTGTGCCCATCTCCATGGCTTATACAGCATATGTATATGGCTGTGATGGAGAGGCTGAGGTTTCTCCCTGTTTTGCCAGCTCTTATAACCCAGATCCTGCCCTCCTGAGCACTGCTTCCTTGTCCGCCTTTAGCAACTTTCAGCGGTGCCCTGAATGAGGAACCTGAACACAGATCTGGTGAGACTTTGACCTCTCCTTTCCATACTACCTGTCTGTGACCCAGCAGGGACAGCACACAAGGAGACTCACTCTTGTTGCCTTCACAACCAGCCAGGCACAGGGCAGAGACCAGCAGCAAATATGTTACAGTTCCTTCCTGTAAAAACAAGCAGGCTCTGGGTAGCTCAGGTTTTCAGCAGGCTCACTGGAGATGTTTGCAATCATTCAGAAAGAGCCAACCCTCAAGCATGGGTATGATAATTTCTGTACTGTATTTCCTCCAAAAACTATAGGTTAAATGGTATGAAGTAATTTCCTATCCCCAAAGGGCCAAATCACCCATCTCTCCCAACCCAGGCTAATGAAATGGCCAAATACTGTCCTGAATGTAGGTGGCATATAGCTGAACCCAAAAGAGGTATTCCAGAAAGAAGGGGTGGGAGAAACCAGACCTCAAACAGCAGGGATGTGCTGGTAATGATGAAGCCGTATTTCAGTATGAACAGGCACTCTGAGTAAAGCCACACAGCTGAGGCATCAGTCCAGGCTCCCAACAGAGAAAAGGAGTTTCTCTCTTCCCACTCCAGCCATAGCCCTCATTTGATGAGTTAGGGTTTACAAAAGCGTTTTTGCCTTTCCAGTAACCCATACCCACAACAAGGGAGACAATGGGATTAAAAACAAAACAAAACAAAACAAACCCTTGAACATAACTAGAATTTATGTCATGAAGCCACAGATAAAGTCAATCTCCCCTACTGCGTCAGATAACGTGTTTCTTTAGAGAAATTAATGGTGTGGTGCTGGACGAGTCCTGGACACTGGAGTCTCCTTATCAGAGCCATGGATATGAGTCACCCAGGGCTAGTGGCTCTGACGTGCGGCTGCCCTGCTCGCTGCACATGCCCTCGAAGCAGGGCAAAGTCAAAGCCAAAAGCTCCACTCCAGTCTGGCAGCAAATCACATATTCCCTCAGCCCTATCCCAAGCAGCTGTGACCACCAGAAATCTGGGAAAGGAGGGTTTATTCCCAGCCCTGCTCCTCACTTGCTGCGGCAGAGTTGGGGTGGTTCATGAGGCACCCGCTCTGCAAAGCCCTGGGGATGCAGAGCCCTGTCCGCGGTGCAGGGCATGGCCCCCATGGCATGGTCCCCAAGCTTCAGTGGAAAACTGGTTCCTGTTGCTGCCAAGACCAGGCTGCTGGCAGGTGCCAGGTTGTTCCCAGCTCGGTGCGATGACCCTGGCAAACCTGGGAAGGTCTGCCCTCCATTTCTGTGAGGCAGGAGGTGCCTCTGCCTGCAAAGCCCCCTCCACGAAGAGCCACCTGTAGCTCAGCTGCCTCACCACAAAGCTCACCTGTGCTCATCCTGCCCACGAACCTGAGGACCCCACACCTCCTTGACACAAAGCTCTCACCTGTTCCCATCCCACTCACCATTGTCAGACCACTCTGAGCTCGTCCACCTACAGCTGGCTGGGTCCTTCTTGCGATCCCAGACGCCTGCCTTATATCACCTCCCAGCAGCTCATCCTCTCCCCCACACAAACGTCCTGCCTGCGTGATTGCACAAGAGCCAGCTTACCACCCGTCAGCAGCGGATGGGGAGGTAAAGGCTCTCCAGAAGTGTGTCCTCCAGCACAGCCCTTCCGAGTAGCTCAGGGCTTGTGAATGCTGACCCACTTCACAGCCTCGATGGGACCCCAAGCAGGAGCAGTGTCTGCAACATCCCCATGTCTGCAACATCCCCAGCAGTCTGCGGTTCTATGCGTCCATCTGCCTTTGTGGTACCTGCTTTTGACTCAGCAGTAACAACAGATACCATGGTGGTACATGCAAAGGCCAAGTAACTGTGTGTACTGAATACATGTGGTTTCACATCCACATGTACATTTGCTTTGGATGGTTTTTAATGACTTCTGAAATCTCAAATCTGGTCAGAAATACTATGATGGACACAGGGATAAGGGCTTGGTCTTATCATGCATTGTTTGCTTGGGAAATAGTAATAACCTGCAAATAACTATAATCACTCAAAGTGATGCTGTTCGCTGTTCTATAAGAACCGCTGGTTACAGAAAACACTCGGATGTGAATGATTTAAAACAGCCTAACTGCAATTTGCCCCCATTCCCACCAGTGTTCATGGCTCACCTCACTGTACGTGTGCGTCCTTGGAGCCTTCCTGGCCACAGGCACCAACCATGAGCAGTGACCGCGAACGCCCACGAAAACCGGAAAATAAATGGTGTTTAGCAGCTGATGGCCTGAAGAACTACCACTTAAAAGAAAAAAAAAAATCCTCCTGCAATCCCCCACTGCCACTTTTGGGTGTGAATCTCTGCTTTGCATCAAGTGTTTTACAAAGCAATGAAGCGGGACCAACGCTTGCAAGGAGAAACAAAATCAGCGCAGCCTGCAGGCTTTGAGAGCAACAAAGAAAAGGGTGAGGAATGTGTGTTCTGTTTAAAAACAGTGGAACCTGTGAGTTTAGGGGCAGCCCCACAGTCCGGCGCGGGCAGGGCCGGATCCGGGCCCAACAGCTCCCAGCCTGTTTCCCGGGGGGGGCACCACAGCACCTGCCCCAGCCGGGCTGCGCGGGGAGGTGCTCAGGCGAGCGACGGGGAGGCCTGGGGCAGCCGAGGGAGCTGCGGAGCTTCGGCGGGACAGCCCGGGACCTGTGCGGGGCGGGGTAGGCCCTGGGCTGGGCCCCGGGGGCGGCCGCAGGCCCCATCAAGGCCGCCCAGCTCCACGGGCGTTGCCATGGAGCGCGGGCCCGGCAGCGGGGAGGCGCGGTGAGGCGGCGGAGGGCAGGGGCGCGGGGCTGAAGAGGTTGATGGGACGGGAGCCCCCCGGGGCGGCGGGGGGCTGGGGAGCGGCCCTGGGCCCCCAGGGCACCCCTGCCTCTTACCCCCGGCGGGCCAGCGGCCACAAGGTCTGCACCCCCATCGTGCTGCCTGCTCCCCAGCGGGTCAGCCTGACCGCGGGGAGGGGAAATAAGCGGCCCCCAGCCTCCCTGAAATGTAAATAAGCGATAGAAGCAGCGCTCTGGCCTTGGAGGCTGCTCTGCTGCTGCTGAGGCTGCAAAATGTCCCCCTTCCCAGGCCCTGAGGAGCAGCTGCTGGGCTCAGCGCAGCCGTGGCACGGGCTGGGTGCCCCCTTCAAGCCAGCACTGTCCCGGGTGGGATGGAGGGCACGGGGTCTGCGGGGTTGCGGGAAGCAGGGGACACAGTACAGTTTGAGACTGATGCGTCGCACCCACTGAGCAGGACCCCCGTTCTGCCAGCTCCCCCACGCATGGGTGGCTCAGGAGCATGCAGCCGCCTGTTCAAACAGCCCAGCCCAAACTCAAGTTCGGTGCTTGCACCTGACTGTCGCAGAAATGGGAATCACACTGCTGGCAGCTGACCTACTAAATCATTGAGCCCAGAGTGCACGTTTCCGTGTTGCCGTATATCTGGTCTCACCCCTGAATTTACCATGGCACGTGCGTTTCTGTAGTGGCCAGGAGGAGGTAGAATGGAGGTCCTAGAGGAGAATGAGGAAGAGGAGCAAAGGGAAGAAGAAGAGCTGAAGGCTTTGGAGATCAGTGATGAACTTCACAACACAGAGACAAAGATGGCCATGGACCAAGTCTGCATCCCAAGTGATGTCCCGTAAGTCATGCATGTCTGTCAGTCACTGGAATGAGCAGAGACAGTCCCTCTGGGATCCATGGGGAGACTGCACACATGTGGCTGGCATGTGTGGTCCACTTGTGCAGGGCAGGGGGGAGCAAGTTTCTGTGTGCCTGGTGTGTTTGTCCATGAGCTGGCACCCGTGTAAGACAAGAAAACTCACCGTCTTCCATCCATTTGCTGCTATATCAAGACACTATATAAAGTGCTCCTTGATCCTCTGGGTCTATGTCAGCTTGACATCACTCCAGAGAAGCTTGGCTATGTCAAAGTCATGCCCACTTTAAATTATCTCTCCTTGGATATGATCTGCATATTTTCCCTGGAAAACAGGGAGCCCCTGCTGTGTTTTGATAGCAGGTCATCCTGCCCAAATTGCTCCCAGCTTATTACGTCTCTCTCTGCCTCCTTCTGCCTTGGAAGTGAGTTTGACTGGAGCTGCATTGACACGTCCCAGTTACCATCCTCGTACAAGACAAATTCCCCAAGGGAAAAGAAGCTGCTGCGCATCGCTGACCATTTCCTCCAGCAGTACACTCACCTCTGCCCTGACCGCAAGCCGCTCTTCCTGCACCCGGTCAATGAGTGTGGTGTGGAGGTACGGGGTGGTGTGGGGCTGGGCCTAAGCTGCACAGCTGTTGTCTAGTTCTGGACCTGATGCTCCCCTGAGCATGTGGAATTACTTCTTTGGATCAGCTTCCTAACATACAAATGTTGTATAAATGACATGCAAGGCAAAAAAAAAAAAAACCAAAGCCAGAGTATGTAGAAGCCAGAAAGCGCAGTAGCTATTTGTCTTGCTTGAAAACTAAGAGAAGATCTGGTTTGCATCTGTAATGTGTCTGAGATGAGCTTGAATTTTTAGCCACAGACAAACAGAGGTGTCTATTGGCAGAGGGCCTCTTAATTCCATGCATTTCCATCTCAGAATGGGTGAGGAGGGTTACCAGCACTGTTGATATGCTCCAGGGAAGTCCTAAACATAAGCTACAACATCCAGGGGTGGTCTGAGGACAGCTTTGGACAGGAGACTCCACCAGGAATCTGTTGGCTGACCAAAGGCCTCTTGTTGCCCTACAGAAGTTTGTGAGCACAACGGTGAGGCCAACCCTGCTGCCTTATACAGAGCTGTACCACTGGGATGGCTGTGCCAGCTTCATCTCTGATTATCTTGCCATGGAGCCCCTCAAGTCCCCTTTTACTCCGGTAAGAAAGGAGCTGCAGTCCCATCAGAAACAGCTCCATGATGGAGGTGACAGAAGGGCGTCTCAGCAGGACACAACATGGAAACCCCAGGGGCTGGGATTACAAAGGTTTTTGAGCCCTCCAGTACCCAATCATTAGGCAGCCCCCAATTCCCACAGGCCCTGTGCTCTTTGTTTGGACCCGTATTCCCAGTACACATACAGTGTTGTACCTGTCAAGCAGTTAGCACCATTTCTACAATATTGGGCCTGACCCTGCTCTCAATCACCCCAGATGACCAGCTGGTCTGCTGTGGGTTGCAATGTCAGCCGAGCCTCCCTTCCAGGGACAAAGAGGCCTTGGAACAAAAGAGCATAAAAGCCCAGGTGATGATGCTTGGCCTCAGTGACTAGGTTTTAGGGGCTTTAGATATTTCTGTCCCAATATTTGGGATATTTTGGAGTGGCTGGAGGGAGATTTATAGAGTGGCAAGAGGAGAAGATGCCAATGTTGGGGCAAATCCTGGGGGTGGTATGAACCAGCTAAAGCAAAGGGACCAACTGCTAGCAAGGACTGCTGATGTTCTGCAGAGTGCCCTGAACAATCTGCATGAGCTCTGTGCTGGCCAAGCGTGTTCCAGGAGTCCCAGGGTCTCAAGAGACACTTTGATACTTTGGGACCATCAAGAATGTATCTCAATTTAGTTGACAGAGACTGATCAAATCTAAGGTGCAGTCTGAGATCTGGGAATAGATGGTATAAGCAGAATCTCTCCGTATTCACTATGTGTGTATTGTTCCCTTTGCCTGTTCACTGCTGAGGGCCAGAACGGAATATGTTCCCTTTGAGCTATAATTTAGCTTATGGGTCTTTTGCTTTGAAATGCTGCAGACAGACCAGCTAGAGATGGAGGTAAGCCCCACCCTGGTATTGTGGTTAGCATTAGTTTCACAGCAGTTGGGCAAGCTTGCACTGCCCATCTCTCCCTGTGGTTAAATTTGTCACAAGATTTGGGGTCAGAATTTCCCCAGATCACTTTGGAGGGGAGTTTTGGGGTCTGCAGCAAGATGCAGGAGTTTTATATAACAGATTGGGTGGAGAGCCCAGGGATGTGGGCAGTGCCCTCTCTCTCTCCTGCTCCCTGCCCAGGGCATGGTTCAGCTTCACAAGACAAACGCTGAGAATATGTATCCCTCTCTTTCAAGCCCAGTTTGCTCTATTCCCCAACCACCATCCTGAAGTACCAGCGAGGGAACTGCTTTGACTTCAGCGTGCTGCTGTGCTCCATGCTGATCGGGGCCGGGTACGATGCCTACTGTGTGAATGGGTATGCCACCCACAACATGTGCAGCCTGGACGAGACTCTGGAGGTGTGCCCAATGCTCAGGAAGCCACAGGAGGTGAGGAGACCGGCAGGCAGGGAGGAGCCTGGGTGTCTGGTTCTGGTAAGAAGACTATGACACTGGTGAGAAGGACGAAGCACACGGGAGGACAGTGAAGCTGGTATCTCTGGTATGTCCACAGTGCGATAAGAACGAGCCTAATGGCAAGCTGCAGGGCCCCAAGCCCCACTGCCTGTTTGCTTTCCAACCATGCTGCTCACTTTAAGAGGGCCACAGCTTGCCTGTGTTTTGACCATGCAGTGTTAACAGTGTGCTTAGGAAGAAAAGAGCTTGGGAGTATACTGTAGCCCACGTTCCCTTGCTGCAAGTGGGAGTGAAGCCCTCCTGTAAGTGCTTATTAGGCCTTCTGGCATATCTGCTAGTTTGGCAGGACCATCCACACTTGATCCACCCAGACTGCTCACCTGAGTGATCTTGAGGTACACAGAGGCAGCACGCATACTCAGCCCATTCATTCCCGGTGAGCTCCAGAGTTGGGCTAGTGGGAACAGCTTCTGGTCCACACTGGGTTTCAGTCTGTACCAACCAGGGACCTCACCAAAGGGATCTTTTGGGTTATTTTCCACAGTTTCTTAAGAGGCCACTTTGGCTTCACTGAACTCCTGGCTCACCAGGTCCAATATCACAGACTGCCAAGGGTCGGGAAGTGCAAGGTACCTGTAAGCTATATGTTTTCTCTCTTCTCTCAATCCCCGCTGGGTTCCACAGCAATTCCTTGCTTTTGTGGAGACAGGTCCCGAAAGAAGGAGTGAAGAAAACCAAAAAGTATAGAGTTAAGTCCCCCCTAGACCTGCAGAGCAAATTTGAGCTTCAGCAGGAGGCCAAGAAGAAAGCAGAAACTGAAGCCACCCATAAGAACAAGGAGAGAAGAGAGGAGAAGGTCATGGTGAGTTGGCAAGGTCCACCCTACTCTTAAACTGCAGTAGCAAGAGTAAAGACATAGCTGACCAAAGAAAGAAGCTCGCCACCCTCCATGAAGTAGGATACAATCCTGATTTTGGCCATGAGCACATGGCATCTGGGAGCACAGTTTATGCTGGCATAGGAATATATGCTGGGTATGTGCTACATCACTGTTCTGAAGAGTATTAAGGCCTTGCAGATCTTTAGAAGTGGGCAGGGGAGAGAATAAGATTGCTGGTAGGTTGGACTAAAGTGGCAATAAAATGGCAATAATTACTGCTATATCTTCTGGGCTACAGGAAGTGGAAAAGCCCACGCGTGACCCTCTATACGGCTTACGGGTGCATGCGTGGGTTTTGGTTCTCTCTGGGAAAAGGGAGGTTCCCGAGACCTTCTTCATCAACCCCTTCACGGGGAACAGCCACAGCACCATGGATGAGCACTTTCTTGGGATTGAGAGTGTCTGGAACCACAAGAACTACTGGGTGAACATGCAGGACTGCCGGAATGGCTGCAAGGTAATGAGCCCTTACACACCCCTGTGCCTGGGAGGGACAGTCAGGCTAACCTGAGCCCTGGGGAAATCCAAGATCAGTGGCAATCCCAGTTTCTACTTACCATTCCCCTGCATTGCTTCTGGTCTCATTGCTCAGATTACACAGACTCCAGGTCTGGCATCTGGAGCATCCATGGCATCAGTTAGCAAATACGGATCATACCTATTAATCCTCTGTGATGCTAGAATATCAGCTTTTAAGGCTGGCTGGATGACCATTCTCTCAACAACAGCTTTCAGGGCAGAGTCTGTCAAGCACGGCTCAGGGCACGAAAGATCTTGATTCGGCTCTTCCCACACCTCAGCTACTCCCCAGCTGATATAAAGCCTGGGAGGCGAGGGGCTGAGTCAGAGTCACTTTAGGCCCATGTATGCCCCAAGGAAGGAGGCAGAAGCACTTTCAGCAGCTTCCCCTCAGCTGTGGCAGAGGCACCATGAGGAAAGGGACCTGCAGCCTTCCTGGCACAGGGCCAGTCTTTGGGGTCCCACCAGGCAGCCAGGGGTCTGATGAGCTCACCTCACTGAGACCCAGGGTCTGTCCAGAGTCCTTAAACTTTCTGATACCCAGAGGTCCAGAGCACTGCAGATATGCAGAAGCAGTTTTCAGTTTAGTGTCAGGCCCTTGAGACTGCTCTGTATTTATGTGGGTTTCTTCCGTATGGCCTAGGATCTCATCTTTGACTTGGGTGACACTGTCTGCTGGGAAATTATGCTTTCAGAGACCGACAAGCCTCTTCAGCTGCTCGTGGATGCTGAGGAGGAAAATGAGCTGTCTGACAGGAACATGGATGACGTGGTGAGTGACCTGAATGATGGCTTTCTTGCAGTGGTGATGCTGTAGTGAACTGGTGTGTGTTCGTGGGCCCGTATATGTCTGCCTGCTTGTTGCCCTCTTCAGGTTGGCTCGCTATTGCTCTAGCTAGAAGCTAGGTTGGCACTCTAGACTCCTTCTCAATCTTGAATAGCTCTGATGTTCTTTCGAGTGCTATTTTCACTCTTCCATAAAGACACAGGATGCAGCACACTGGTACTTCTGGTGTCCTAAGTGGCTAGGGGTCACTGTAGGGTTAGCACCCAGCCTCCAGTGCATTGATCTTTTGGACAAAGTAATTTCAAAAAATAAAATCCAAACCAAATTTTTTCTGGACGTTCTCTCTCTGCTGGTCAGCACCCTGCTCTTATGGGTTGCCAAACAAATGTAGAAATAATGCATCTATTTTGATATACTAGAAAAAGGCTGCATGCTGGAAGCAAAAAAATGCTCTGTTGTGTTGGTGGGAGAACACTGTATGATAAAGCAGGCATTACACCAGCACAGCACAACAGAAAAACACTGATAACAGTACATTCCTCCTGTTATCTAATCTTCTCAGCTCGTGTCCATCACCAGGGAGCAAAACACCTTCTACGCTCTACGTAAAATAAGCTGGTCACTGGTTTGAATGGCAGCTGTCACATTCATACCCTGTCCAGCATAAGTGTTTGCCACGTTTCATTAGGCTTGGATGGAGATGTGCTAGCAAGAGTGTGGGAGTGCAATAAAGCTCTCCTTCCATCTAAACTGCAGCATGCTGCTTGCCTCTGTCCTCAGGCTGTGTGTGATTGGTACAGCACTCTCGTAACTGTGCTACTGTGTTGCTGAGGACCAACGCAACCTCACACAAGTTGCTCTCTGATTGTTGGAATGCATTCTCCAGAACCAAAATGCTTCCTGGCACAGTCAGAGAACCTGCCAAAAATGTAAATCTCTGCTTCCTATTTCAACAGGAGGAGGAGGAGGAGGAAGACATGAGTTTTGCCATGCCACCATCATGGGTAGCCCCAATTCAGATATCTCTCAGAGGTGCATATTCTTTGCCTTTTGCTTGCCTCCCAGCTAACCTTTTAGTGGATCTGAGACGTTTGTTTATCTCACTCAAGAGTTCTCCCTTCAGGATGTTCAAGGTACAGCAGCAAAATGCAGCAGATCAAGGCATGCATTAGCTATTGGTTTGAATGCCTGCCCTCTGTGCACTGTCTCATCCTGGGTGGGAAATCCCCGCAGACAGGTACGCACACGCACCTGCACACACACACACACAGTGTTTTCCTGCTCACTGAATGATTTTGTCTGGGATGGAGTTTCTGTTACCATTGTGCATATGGGACTGCCACTGATGGGAATCAGTCTTTCTGACACCTCTCTTGCCTACTGCAGAGTTTGAGACCCGCTGTTCCCAGGGGAGGAAGGTGATCCTGTACAAGAAAGCAAAACTGGAGAAATGGGCACCATACCTCAACGGAAATGGACTGGTGAAACGCCTCACTGTCTACGCAGACTTAGGCTGTAAGACGGATGAGTGAACACAATTGATGCACTGAGCAAACGCAGCCTGGGGTGTGCTGATGGGATGGGGGTGCAGTACCCTTTCTGCCAGGGTTTCTCTTGTGCTTTCTCCTCCTTTCACATTTGTGGGAGATTCATCTACCACATCTTCAAACACTTCTTCACACTCACTGTCTGTCAGACCCCAGAGCTTTCCATCACTTCCACGGGTTTCTGCGAGAGTTTGAATCTGTTTTATACCCTAACAGTGATGCTGCTTAGTGCCACAGGTCAGCTACTTGGATTTGCATTCTTCAGAGAAATGGAAGGCTGGTTTGAACTGGTCCAAGAGCATCACTATTCCCAGTGGTGTTTACAGGAGCCATAGAAAGGGGCAGCTAGGGAGTGTGGATATTTCTGTACTCCAAAGCATTGTTCTTCAACATCTGGTCCAAGAAACTGCAGATTCCTAACTGGACATACAAACTCCTGTCCCCAGCCCTCTTGGATAGTGCAATCTCATTTCCTTTCACTCCTGACACTATTATGAAATATTTGAGGTGGAATTTATCTCACCAAATCATACCCATCCACTGTGCCACCTTCTTCCTCTGAGCTGATGACTTTAGTTCCTGTTGACACCGAGGAGTAAGCCCTTTTATGGTATAATTCATCTACTTCAAAATAGATTAGGATTCATCTATGAAATGCCCCAGTGAACAGGGCCAATTCTGGTGACTACACTGTCTCCTGTGGCTGTATCAGGAGCATAGGGTGCTTGCACAGGCACTGAGAGCTCATCAGATGAATCCTACCACCTCCAACAGGGTGGTGTAAGGCTGTGAAATGGCATGTCTCCTGCCAGGTACTGAAGTAGTGGAGGTGAGGGAGTGGTTCAAAAACCGAGAAGACATGTTGGATATGAGAGAAGTGAATAAACAAACACAGCTAACCACGGACTACTTCAGACCAGGACACCTCCTCAGTCTTAAAGGTATTCTAGTTCATCTGGGCAGGCAAGGCTGCTGCAGCTGATAGGATGCCATGTGAATCCCTGCTAGCAGTGGCAAAAGCCCAGAGCAGGGGGACTGCAAACTTCTGGGATGAATTGCGTAGATTAATAATATGGTCTCCGGTTGAGAGTAGAGAATTGGGTTGGTTGTGCTTCCTAGTCATGGGCAGTGCTTCCCCCTAGCATACCAGAAGATGACACCTATAGCACAGATATAGAGTGGTATTGTATACTTTTACCAGTAGAGGTGATAGAAGTAGAAACTTTCTCCTTTGGGTTATGTTCAGTCTCTCAGTGTTATGCAGCTGTGGGAGAGAAAGTCCTGCATCCTATTCAGTCCTATTGCTGAAGCAGTATTTCTCCCCAAGAGGTTGCACCAGTTCCTGGTTTGGGAAGAGCAGAGTTCAGGCTCCACTCACTACTACCTTGCTGTGTAAGGAAGGCAGTGGCCCTGCAAAGCTGTCCTGCTGTCTTCAGAACATGGCATATTGGTACACAGCAGTGAGGAGATAACATTCCCTTCCAGCACTCTGACGTGCATTTGATTTCTTGGCTGGCCAAGAAAATGAAACTTCCTCTGGATGTACCTGTGTTTATGGTCACTAATTCTGAAAATGTATGTAATCTCTTTTGTGTCTGTAGTCCACATCTATAAGTCAATGGAGCCAGAGACTGAACGTGTGATGGAGTTTTACAATGAAGCACGAGTCGATGGCCTCCAGAAACGTGCTGAAAATGCCGCTGAGATGAGAGAGTACTATGTGGGGCGAGATGATTTCAAGTACCTCCAGCACACAGAGTATGGCAAAAGAGGAAAGAAAATAAGCATGGCTGGCACCAGAACTGACATTAACTCCCGGCCTATAGTGGTATGGCCAAGGCAGGAACAGAAAAACATCTGTTGCTGTGATATTTATGCTATGCAAAACACACTGCCTAAGGCTTTAGGTTCATTTTCAGTGGGCATAGCCAAGGGAAAACTCCAGATGAGATGTCCAGGCCTTGTTCAGCTGCTGTGTCTTGCAGTTGCTTGCCTGACACAGACAGCCACAGTGTGGCCATTTGTCATGAAATGCACTGAGCAGCTAGAATGAAACTAGGACACTACGACTTGGAAAATGTTTGTTAGGGGAAAGAAAAAAGCCTAACTATGATTCTGGAATTAAATTTTCACAAGACTCAAAACGAGTCAAATGATTTCATGTTCTGACCCCAAACTAATAACGTTTTGGGTTCCTGACAAAGTGTCCCTTCACACCGATTTGTTACAAGCAGGTAGTCTACCTCTTTTTCTAGTGAGGTCTGATTTAGAGAACAGAAGAGGGAGGAAATCTGACACCTGGTGGTATGGCTCAGACACTTCATCTGTCAAGACAGCCGTGCAGTGGCCTGTCTTTGGGCCAATACCTAACTGGCTCTTTTTTTCTTCCCTTTGTTGGCGAATCTGGGAAACTTTGTTGTGCTCCAAAATACTTTGCTTCCTGCAGTCCCATCAGGCAGGGATGCATCCCAAGCTGACTTCAAGCTTGAAGAGCACACTCAGCTCCACAAACAGGAGACCTGCATTGCTTTAAGCAGCTTTGTGCTTTTTTCTTGGGCTCAGGAAAGAACAGTGGGATGGAACACGGGCCAAGGCCTTAGGAGTCGCCATCACAGTCCATGCAGAAAGACCAATTTTTGTCTTGGCTTTTACCCAACTTTCCACAAATTTTGCCATTTTTCTGTGTTGTCTAACCTGCTTCCCTCTCTTTCTTTTCACCCCTCGTTAGCAAATCAAGGAGTGTTTCCACAGAAACCTAGAAAAGCCTGCTGATGAAGATGTAGCAGAACGTGTCTTTCTGACCACAGAGGAGATGATCCATCTGACATACCACCTCAAAGATAAATACATTATTGCCTCAAAGAAGGATTTCTTCAAACCAGCAGAGAGGTATAGGAAGCAAAGTGAAATCATGACCCCAGAAATGTGCATCACATACCAGGTATGGAGAAAACCTACTTATATCTTGGAGTTTTTCTAGATCACAGGGTTACAAAGGGTAGGTGAAATGTCAGTGGAAGAACTATAAGCATGGCATATTCCATGCTCTGCCTCTTCTCCTTCTTCACGCCTCCTTCAGATAGCCTCCAGACTGACAACACGAACACCCCTGGAGATGCACTACTATGCTGGAAGTGATTGGGCACACAGGACTTGGTGTAGCACAAAAGGCCTGCTCTAGCCATGCCTGAGGTCGTCTTCTCAGGCTAGCAGGCAGTGTAGACAAAGCCACTGAGATCTTGCAAGATGCTGGATGGGCTCAGTCCTGCAGATTCATGACAGGGAAGCTGAAATTTTGTCTGCTGTTCTCTCTTGAAGAAGAGGCGACAGCAGAGATACAGAAGCAGATTTTAACTCAAATTCTGCCATGGACTTCTTGGGTCACGTTGTTTAAATCTGCCCCAGTTTACCCTGCAGATGCAGACAAGATACTGAGGCTTTATTAATGCATTGCTGATAGATAGATAGCCTTAAATAAAAGACATTCCAGAAAAAGCGGAGTACTGTCATTAAGCCAAATTCTCTCATTCATGGGGGGGTCGCTCTACTAACATCATTGATGTGAGTCTGTAATGAGGAGCAGAAGTCTGCCTGTAAATTCTGCAGTGATGCTGCACAATTACGCTTGGGAAAATCAGAGAGATTACACATACAGATTTTTTTTAATGTTATGAAACATTTTTCTAAAGTTTGTATTTCTGGCGGGGAGAATACACAGAATGCATTTGCTGGAGTGCTGTCCTTTCATCTCTAACCCTGTAAAACTGGTCTCAAATAATAGGAGCATCAGCAAAGAAGTGCAAGACATACAATCTAGCTGACATGGACTCAAAATCTAGATCAAGTCCAATCAACTATTGACCATGGATTGGATGTTTCGATGGTGTAAATCAGTGTCCCTGTATTGACTATAGCAGAACTGTGCCAATTTATGTTCACAGAGTACCTGGTCCCATGCACCCAGAGAACACTACTGTCTTTCACTAGCTTACCTGCTTCCAGGTGGGGTCCTCTGGGAAAGGGAAGAAGCTGCTCCACCTGTGCAAATTGTTGCAAGAGCTAACAGAGGAAGAGAAGCAGCTGAAGCAACAAGTCCGGCAATCTGAAGCAGAGGTATTAGGGAGGTCTCCATGCTGTTGTCAAAGTTGGTCAGGGGCACTCTTTGTTCTCAGGGAGAAAGAGAGTTTCGAGAGCAAGTAACAGTGTGTGAATTGGTGCATCTAGAAATATATGTGCTTTTTGCCTGGGAATGAGACCAGAAAGAAAGGATGTTGTATGTAATGTAAATTTAGTTGCTAGGCATTTCCAGGAAGCCATAACCATAATACTGAAGTGATTTTTTGTACGAACAACTGCAGGGAAATATTTCATAAAATACACTGCTTGTACTGCTAATTACACTGTAACTGGTGTAACAAATTCATGTTCTTAGAAGGCTTTGTAGTTACTTCGCAATAAATATAATAAATTCACAATAAATAAAATCATTCTAGCAGGTGGAGACAAAGCTATTGGATTTTTTTTTTTAATTGTTTTTGTGTGGAAAAGAAACCTCGGAAAGAGCTAGAGAGGCACGCACAATGATATGAGTGCAGAATATTAATAATAATTAAGAACAAGATTGCAAAAGCCCATTTTTCAGAAATTTGAAGGGTATAAACCGTGATCTCATGAACTACCTCACCAAATTTTGCAGTCTTGATGTATTAACGGACAAAATATTCCTGTTGCTTGTGCTGTATATCTTGCTAAGACAAAGAGAAAAGCTAAAGTTATCAGTGCCATTTCAAAACTACTGGCAAGACTACGACTCTAGAAGGGCTTTATTCCTGAGTAATATCAATAATTGTACTCCAGATTACATCACTCTAAAAATACCATTATCGAATTGACCTGTCAGCAGAATATGAACATATTGATATATATCTAAAACATATTTAACCTTGTGCTACAGTTCTTGTATGCAGCATCTGCTCTGTTAGCAGGTCAAACATGTAAAAGTACTGACACTTTGTGGGAAAGCTAAGGTGTCTGTCTTCTGATTTTTTGGAAGGTGCTAAAAATTCTGAAGATCCGTGAGAATGAAGAAGCAGACATTAAATTGTCAGTTTCAATTTATAATACAGAGAGGAATGAAAAGAGAAGACAACAGTACGAAGCCACAGTAGGCATACTTTATTAATCCCACTATTTATTACATGCGCACAAAGAAATCCAGAGTAAGCTTTTTCTGTCTGACAAACTATCTCTGAAGAGCTTTTAGTATTATTAAAACATACTGGGCCAAATCCCTAGTAGTTATAAGTCAGCACAGCTTCAGCTGACTTCCTGTGAAAATATAACACGGTCATGTTATGACCTTCTAACTCTCTGGAAATCCTTCCATCAGAGAAGGGTTATTGTTTTATTTTATTTAGTTAATAATTTTGTTTAATTAACAAGGATTAGTTGATGATAATAGGGATTATGGGGAGAGTATGATAATGGAGTCCAAACTGCATCTTTACAGCCACAGCTTATTCTGTAAAGCATACGTGCACTGTGATAGTTTTATTCAGCTATGAATCAGTTGTTTTTTTCGTTTTCGTTATTAGTTGCAAAAGCAATTTTGTTCCAGGGTCTCTCTTGGGGAATTATTACCTTATGAATGTTGTGGACAAATACAAAAAGATTCAAGAATAATTACTTGCAACTTTTCAAGATCTCCAAGATGTTTCTTGTGAATGATTTTTAGACTGAGCTTTCCTGAATAGAGAGGTTATAAGAGGTGATACTAGGTTTTACATGCCAAACATCTGGCATGAAACACAGAGGCAAAGATCCAAGAACCAGCTATTTGCCAGCCTACAAGTTAGAATCACTCAAAATACCCTGTCCAAATACAAATGTATTTTGTGGAGGCCTTCTTGCACTTCAGTAGGTAGCACATTTTGTGTAAGATACATCTCTACAATCAAGGAAATTAGGAGAGATGTTAAAAAGAATGATAGAAAATAAATCACAGAATAAAAACCACCTTAGGAAAAGCAACAGTTTTGATGAGCCTGTAAGAAAAAGAAACATTATTTCCTCCGTAGGGTAGAAAGAATTTTGGCCTTTGCTTTTATTTTGCCTTATCACAGGGTGTTTGGGAAACAAGTAAATGGGATCATGACTCTTTCTGTCCTTTCTCCTCCAGAAGAATGCAAAGGAGGATGAGTTCCCAGGACAAGAGGAACAGGATCTGGATTACCTGGCACCTTTTCTTATTCAAACTGGCCATCCAGAGAAAATGTCCAAGGGACAGGCCCTGCGCCTCAGAGATGACTGCCTGACTGATTTTAAGAATCGTGTCATTGCAAAGGCCAATATCATCCAAGCTCGCTTTGAAAAGGTATTCCCAGCCTTGCTCCAGAATGTGTATGTCACTGGAGTCTCTTCTGCACTGGCAGGAGGGTAACACACATCTCATCATGACAGCAGGCAAGAAATAAAACTTCTTTACCTTTAAGAGAGCCATAAACACGCCTGTGCATTTTTTGCCATTAACATGTGAGATCAAAGAATAGAATAGCTCCAGGGTCAAATTTAGTCCTTGTTTCAAGCAGGGCTGATTTGGTTCTCCAGTGCTTCTTGACTATAGTGAAGCAACACATTCCGGTCTTGCAGCCTCTCACTGGTCCATGTGTTTTGATTCCCTTATTTTCATGTTCTGTGAGACCTCATCTCAGACTTATTGCCTCACATGAAAATAAAACAGCTCTTATTTGCAGTTACCTTCATCTTGGCTCCCTGAACTTTGAGTTGCACTCAAAGATGCACTTTCGTGCATCTTTGCTCCTCACTCTATTACCCTGACTTCTTGTGACTTGCTCTCTCAACAGGAAGTAGAAGAGCTGCAGAAGAAGAACCAGCAGTTTCAGGAAAACCAGAATCAACTCAGCAGGGAGGAGGAGGCTGACTTCCTTGCTGATTACTCTGAAACCATGTTCCGTATCCACATTCTAGCATTAAGGCTCAACAGGTATTGGGAATGACTGCTTGAGGAGTGTCCAGGGGAACAGGGGAGGTCTACCAGTCATCATTCCTAGTTACTCAACAGGGTAAAAAAATCTGTAAAATATTCTACTCTGTGTCCTGCTGCAGCTTTACTCTGATGTCCCCGCTTGTTGTTCTAGGGAAAAGCAGACAGCACCGCAGAAATACCTTGCTCTTGAAGAGAAACTGCGCAAGGACCCTCGCCTAGCAGCGCACCTCAGTCATGCCTGATTTCTTTGTTCCTTCACATCAGACAGTGGAAATCAGTGCTGAAGCCTGCTACAAGCTGCCTGAAAAAATGCGGAAAGGCTTTCCTACTTGCCTGCAGTAAATCTTGCATTATCATCAGATTCTTCTAAAAGCTTTTGTGTACCTTTCCCCAGAATTCCAGGAGATTCTAATAAACTTATACTATTCTGCTGTCTTTCTTCTCCCTCTTTTGTTCTAAGGCCCACCTATGTCAAGAGTCTGTGGGATGGAAGATTACCTTCTCAAGCCATTCCACCATGGTTGACGCTGAAGTGTGAATGAGGCCTTAACCTTAAGTTCTGCTTCAGAAGTTGCTACAAATTAATGTACACTGCATTGCAGAGCTTCTTCCTGAAGCTTCCTCCCTAGCTGCTGACACCAGGAGCAGCAGCATTTGAGAATATTGATTCTCTTCCAATATAATAATATTTTAACAAACTTAAAATATTGTTTTATAAGTAGCACTAGCAAAGATTTTTGAACTCGTCAGTTCACAACAAGTTATTTTACCTCACTTAGAGCTATTAACTACAAAAAACAAAAAAAAGAAATAAAACAAAAAAAAACCCAGCAGACATACTTAAATTGACAAACTTTGGATTTTAGTATTTTTATTTTTCCTCTTTGAATGTCTCCAATCACTGCTCACAAATATTGGAAGACAGGACAAGATGTCAAGAGGAATCAAGCATTCCAAATCCAAGGAATTTTAGGTAATCAAGTGTGTTGGTTAATAATCATCCCCTGATATCCCTAAATAGAAGACAGCACGTGTGTGCCATGTGTTAGTATTTACTGAAGTCCCCGAACCTGCCAGGAAACAATTTCTGATTTCCTCTATAGTAGAGTAGGCACAGTAGACACATACGGTTGTGTTGCCTACAGCTCCCAACAACTACTATCTTCAAGGAACAACCTGAAATTATCGTCTTCAACAAAGGCCACACTGATTGCATCTGGGGGAAGGCAGAAACATATTTTCCGGTGATATAGCAAACTAAGGGACATTACACCTGAAATACAGCATGAACCAGAGTAGATTGGACTTCTTGTTTTATGGTAGCTGCCCTTCTTAAGTGTGATAGATACTTTAAGCGGCTTTTACAGAGAAAAACCCTGTAAGCCTATTTCATTGCAACAGAATCATTTTCTCTTGCATTGTTCTCATTACATTTTTAGATGCAGAAGCCACCAAATACAAGAAGCTCATTATGCCTAATCTGAATATCGTAGGCCATTAAAATTTACCAAGTTACCCTTATACAGAGTCCATTCATTTAGGTGTTGATTGAAGGATGATGCATTCCCTTTTGCGCACAGCTATCAAAAGCTGAACATTCGCATCTTCTGTGAGTGGTGGTTGCAGTGTCTGACAGTCACCACAGTAAATCCCTGGGTGTGACAGGGCCTCCCAGTTCCCTGGGAGCTCCCACGTTTTGGAGCTCCTAGGTCTTTCACAACACCACATCACGTCTCCAGACGTTTGCCAACAGCGGCAGCCTGTCTCATGCCAACACGCGTCAATGCTTTGCTAAAGTGCTGACCTAACATAGGTTGAAACAGGCCAGGAAAAGAGAAAGCTTTAAAATAGCTCACTCCTCTGAGGTATTTAAAGGAGAGGTATTCAGATAAGAACTCGAAAAGAGCTGGAGTAATTTAAGGAACTAGCCAAAACAATTTCTAAATCACAAGGACTGAACTCTGGAAGGATTAAGGACCCCAGGGAACTGGGGAGAAAGGAAACCCTAAGGTCTCTAGACAGGAAGAAAAAAAGAAAAGGCGCAACCAAGTCTATGATTATTAATTCATCGGTATTAATTCAATACCGGAAGAGACACCAGAACAAGTTAAATTAAAAATCCTTTTACAGGCACCAGGGACACAGCAGCTGCCAGGAATTAGCTAATACGTACTGTTGAGGGCTAGCATCAAACTAACCCTGTTTTCTCTTTTGATGGAGCACTTGGCTTTAGCCATCGAGAGGGAAGTGCCGCCCCGCTGTGGCTCCGCTCCAAAGCCCGGCCCCGGGGCAAAGCCACCTCCCCTCAGGGCAGGGCAGGGCAGGGCAGGGCAGGGCAANGGGCCCCCCCCCCGCCACAAAATGACGGCCGCAGCCCTAGCGTGCCGCCCTCCTTATTGGCCGTGCTTGGAAGGCTCCTCCAAGAAGCCGCGTTGCGAATGGCCAGCCGCTCTGCGGTCGCTGGGGCAACCGCCCCTCTCTCAGCTTCTATTGGTCGAGCGGCGCACGGAGCCCGGGCAACAGCGCGGCGGGGCCGGGCGGCGCCAGGGATTGGTCGGGGCGCGGGAGGACGGCCCTGATTGGCGGCAGCCGGGCGGGGGCGGGAGGTTGGCCGGTCGTGAGGGGCCGGTTGTCAGGCGCCGTGGG
>VXAL01015025.1:0-38406 GCA_013399475.1 Chauna torquata | reverse complement strand
GGCCCCGCCCGGCAGGCGGCGGGCGCTGCCGTTTTGCCTTGGCGGCCCCAGCTCCCCCCTGGGGACCGCGGGGCTCCAGCGCGGGGCCAGGGCCGCCCCCGAGCCCGGGCCGCAGCTCCCGGGGTTGGCGGGCGCCTTGCTGCAGGGGGGGGATCCCTGCGGGACGTGCATGCCTTGTTCTCTTGAAATTGCTTTGTAAGAGACAGAAGGATTCTGCTGCTTTTGCGTCCGTTGTTTTTCCTTAGCGAGAGCAGTAACAGTCCCTGACGGTCAGCTTCTTGCCGCATCTCTGGTCGCTGCTTGGTAGTCTCACAGGCGCTGTCAAGGACTGGTCAGAAGTGCTGGGAAGGAGCTGGTTGTTCAGAAACATGCGCTCCAGGCCAGTGGTTTGGGGCCTAGAAATTGGCTAGCAGAAAATGGTGACCTTGGCTGGCAACACGCTGATGGAGCTGAGATAATTGACTTAGTGATCTCATCTTTTGAGCTGAAATTGGATTTTCTGTTATGTTCCTGTTCCTGAAACTTCAGAGTTATAGGAAAAGCTGGAAGTTGATCGTTCTCAAATCTCCATGCTCTTTAAGTGTGCAGAAGTTCTTGGTGCTTCATTTTGATCAGCTCTGCCCCATCTCACCATCTTCTTTAGAGCAGTTCCGGTTCTGAATGTTAGAAGCGTTTCAGTGTTTCGGTGATGCTAATTAGGAGCTTGGCATCATTGAGCTCGTGGGTGTTATCTGATGATGAGTACTCCGTGAAAAAAGGTTGTGGGTTTAAGGAACTGGCCCTTCACTTGGGGGGAAGGGTGGTGCTGCCTGGCTAAGGCCAGCATGAGCCTGTAACCTGGCTTTTATGAACAGAGGGTTTCGTGCTTCCGCAATGACGCTTAACTTACAGTGTATTATTAAGAACAAAATCAGGAGGAGAGAAAAAGTGGAGATGTTGATGAATCATGTCAGCAGATATGTTTAGCATATATACTTTCAATTTTAACTGTGAGTTGGTCTGTTAATACTAATTGTATTGTTTGTTGCCTTCAGTTCTGTGTACGCATACATGCTTTACTTTAGCATTGTCATAGAGAAGATTGGTCTTTCAACACAGTACAAGCATATTTTCAGTTTTGCCCTTCTCATTTAATTTACAGTCCATTTACCTTTGTAATTTGAAGGGTATTTCTCCAGCTAAAGTGAAAGTTGCGCAGCTTTGCTTTCAAAAAAGCACTCTGAGAGCTTGAGATCAAAGTACCTGTAATTATTGTTGCAGCTGTCTAATGTCCTTTTGGATTAGTGTTGCATTTTAAATGATCAAATTGCCCCTCCCACCAAAACAACCTGAACGAAAGCTGAATTGATTACTACCTAGCCCTTTTACAAATAAGTTTCATAATTATTAGGCATGCAAATCCAGTGAACTTTCAAAGCAGAGAACAGTAAGAGGAAAAAAATATTAAATACCTCTGCCAAAAGCTCCTGCCAAAAATTTGGTTGGGTTTTAAAATCCATTATAAAAACAGATGTCTATGCAAAAATGCTCTTTTGGCTTCGCTTATGCCCCAAACTTGTTTCTGTATGATAAGGCTTTCCTAGAATTCTGGCACTGTGAAGACCTTACAGTATCAGACTTTCACATCAGCCCCCCAGTTTTTCAACAGTCTTTCAGTGTTGGTCACATTTGCTCTTTTGTGTCCTTTCAGATAAATATTCATCCTTCCTTTGTCAGTTTCACACTGTCTGCGTTGCTAAGTTTCACCCCTAATGGGAATGCAGCAGAGCCTCTGCCAAAACTCAAGAGAAGGCAGCTCCACCTATCCCCGGTGCTGAGTCTGACTTTTTTTCTCTGTAAGGCAACAAACTGTACTGCTGCTAATCTGCTAGTTCCTCTCAGGTTGGACACTGCTGCTGCTCTCCAGGGCCTTTCTCTAGATGTCTGCTGCTTATCATTGCAGCTTCTGAAACAGCTCTGCTTACTGAGACCCACCTGGGTGCAGAAGGTAAAGCAGCATCTGTGAGCAGGTTCCTACATTCAAACCAGTCTTTAAAGCTACCGGCTTGCTGCTAGTGAGAGAAGATGCTTTTAGTAAGCCATGTGAGCACTGGAGTCATGAAGATTGGCCAGCAAATGTCTTAAGTACAGCAGATAGAGCCAATAAGGACTGTTTCAAGGCAGATAAGTGTGACTTCTTATCTGAACTGTGCGCTGCTGCAGCTTGTCCAGTGGAAACTGGAAAGACTTTCTGGAGAAATAACATTTTTTAGTCCTTTGGGAGGGATGGGGTGGAAAATCTTTATACTAGTCTGTCATAACTGCTTGCTTCATTTTATGCAGAAGAGATTACTGCTCACAGCAGCAATGTGTCCTCACTAGTCCTGGGGAAGAGTTCAGGCCGGCTTTTGGCAACTGGAGGAGATGACTGTCGGGTCAATATATGGTCGGTTAACAAGCCCAACTGCATCATGGTAAGAACGGCCCATTTTAACTTTCCGGGGGATGGGAGTATTAATTCTGAGACGTGGAGGGTGGGGAATGAGGGAAAAGAGTATTCGGTTGTAGCCTGTGGGATTTTATCGACACAAAGCCGGGTGGCCAGATGCTAGCAAAGGATAGGGACAGAATGCGGTAATTGGTGAGGCCACTGCTCCAGAGAGAATCTGGGATGGCTGTCTGCTTCGGCGAGGCCAGTATTTGCTCAGATAATGAATATTGGGCCTTCTGTTACTGTGCTACAGATAGTTAAATGTGGTTTTGTACAAGGACAGCTAGTTTAATAGCGCAAGATATAGGGGCCAGTTTTATACCCTGGAGTTTGCCCTCATAGCAGGAAACATCCCAAGCAGGATGTGTTTCCACCTGTTCCACCATCACTTACTGTCAGCAGAAAGTTTGTCAGAATACTTTGCTGACTTAACTGTAGGCTGGGGAAGAGTAATGCTGGGTGCAGCATGTTAGAAAGAGTAGGGTTACCATAGTAGTTCCCTCTAAAGCGCACTGTAAATATATTTAACAGCTGTCTGTCCTGTATCACTTTTCCTTCAAGTGGGTGTTGTGGAAAAGTATCTTTAGCAAGTGTCCCTTGTCACTTGTTTAATTAAAACAACACAATAATATTGCATTATGAAAGGTATTTCTCTAACCAGAGTGAACCTTGTGAGGAGGAAATTGGGATAGTAGGGTCAAAAAGGCTAGAAGGAGAATGTTTCTACTTTATTTTTCCATTTATTTACTGAGATCAAGTGTAAAGAGGTTGAAGTAGGTGCAAAAGGAGTTGCTCACCTTTGGCTGTGCTGTGCTTCTGTCATAGCATGGTTAAGCTGTGTCTTTCCTGGGCCCTTTGTGGTGGTGTGACAGATAGTAGCTTGAAACCAGAGTATTGCTTTCCATGCGAAGGGTTGGAGGACTAAATATCTCCCTATGCCAAATGTGGGAGCGGAGAGCTGTAGCTCTCCTGCCCTTCCTGGGATCTGCAGACGTTAGAAGCTGGTGAGAGGCAAGGACTGCCTGGAACTGCTGGGGTCTTGCACTGTTGTTAGAGATCAAAAGAATCTTGAGTTTGGGGTTGTGCTTTGTATTTTCTTCCCTGAAATTCATCTTTAGTATTTGCAATGTTAAGATTCAAGGTGGTTGCATTTTGGGGAGGAGGGAGGAAAGGAACTGTTGGAGTAGCATGACAGCTTGATTCATGTTTGAGTTCTGTTTCTCACTGAGCAGTGACAGTCACAGCCATAGAGCACTGCGGGCGCGCTTGAGATCCAGAGAAAGCCCCATCAGAAGTTGCTGTCAGCTGGCATTCCCAGCTTCTGTACATGTGCTGAGGCACAGAGCTAGTTTAACTGTTCAAAAAGACCTGTTTGAGGATAGAGTAAAGCATAGGGTAATAATATTGCTTAATTGACAAGCAAAAGGTCTATAATAGTGGCATGTATGTTGATTAGTTTTCTAGAACTAGTTTTAAATATTTTTGCATTTAATTAAATACTAGTCTTCTCAAAATTCTTAGATAATTTGTAAGCTTTTAGATGCTCAAGGATGAAAGAAGCTGCATACATGTGAAGTATGACCTCTTGCCTCAAGTTAATATTTCAGTAACAGCACTGTGTTGTCAGTGTGACACCCAGTGCTGGCAGCAATGTATGGCTCCTTGCTTTTGTGAAGGTTTTGACGTGGCCCTGCTTTTGCACTTGCTTTGATTTTGTAACCGGTTTGTGAGACTTGCATGACCCATTTAGAGCAAACATGGTGCCATTGTGCTTGCGTAGCATAATTTTTATAATGTAAGCATGTGTCAACCTCGTCTGGGCATCTGCATGTAATGTGTAGCTACACATGTTTCTGTTGATGCACCCTTTAAAAATTAGTCAGAGCATCCCAGAAAGTGGGATAACGTGGAAGATACGTGCACGGTACTATATGCGGTGATGGCCTTTAGGATGCTCTACCATGCTAGTAGCTGATGAGAAAAAAGGTCCAGTGGCGCAACCAGGTGGTCCCAACTCATGGCTAAATACTTTAGTTACCAGTCTAGTATGAACTATGCCATTGTGGACTTAAACTGTGCACAGATCTGTGTCAGTAGCCATTGATTGTGACTCATGGTTTTCTTTGCAGAGCTTGACAGGCCACACAACGCCCATTGAGAGCCTACAGATCAATACAAATGAGGAACTCATTGTTGCAGGGTCCCAGTCAGGGTCCATTCGAGTGTGGGACCTGGAAGCTGCCAAAAGTATGTTTCCATGAGTTTTCTGTTGCAATATCTTTATGCTTAATATCTATGCTGACCTGCAAAGTTCCTAAGTTAAGAAGGAAAGCCCAGCGTTGCTTTCTTCTTAGTTTCCAGTACTGTTAGAGGGCTTTTGTTGAATTCCTACTGAGACTGTAGAGCTGTGTGCACGATGAAGCAGAATTTGTATATATATTGCAGAGATTGAGCTGAGGAACTATTTTCCAGGGTTTTGACCTTAGCGTGTTGAATTCTGTATTCCAGATAATTTTTTTCTGCACATAGGGAGTAACTGGGCACATTATATTATATTGCCTATATTATATACAGGCAAATTATATTCATAGCCTCAGCTTAAAATTATCAGCATTAATAAAGGGATGCTCTAACTTTAAAATCAGATTGCAGGTTTTAAGTATATTAGGTTCTGCACAAGTCCAGGAATCTCCTGCTAGCTGACCTCTTGTTCTCACTTTTAGATTCTAACTTTCCTTTTTTCCTCAAGTGATTTTTTTGTTTTCCTATTCTGCTCCTGCGTGATCATATAAATAGACAAGGACCTAATTTCTAATAAATCGTAAAAGCTAGGAACTCATCAAGCTCTGATCCTTTAAAGGACAACTGTTGAGTCATACTTTACTTATTGCATTTTTCTCAAATCCGAGAACAAATTTGAAAAGGCATCATGAATCACTTGAGTGCATTCCAGCAGAAATACTGTAAAGTTAATTAATGTTTCTTGTAGTTTGCTATTTGCTCATAGTAAGAACATATAACGAAAACAGACTTACATTGCCTGAGCCAAGAAGGCAAGCAACAGTTGCCATAGATAATAAAGAGCACTTCTGTCATTCAGACAATTAGAATCAGTTCAGTTATAAAACAGTTTGGCTCTCCCAGCGGAGAGTAACTGACCAGGCTGAATTTATTAGTAGGCCTATGAGCCAGCGTCTGTGTAAATGACCGTTCCAGGTCTGGCTCAAGAGCTAATTCCTACAAGGGGAACCATGAGATTGTCCCAGACGACTGATGGTGGAGAGAGATTGCCCCTGTCATTATCTGAGCAATTTTTCTTCCTCGAAGTTGAGTTCTGCATTCATCTCTACTCTCAGAGATGCAGCGTACCTGTTCAACAGGTCCTTTCTGGTTTCCAGAATTACAAGGGATGTTAGTTTGTTGATGACTTGCTCAAACACTGTGATCATTTTCATTGCCTCATGCTTCCTGAGTGTCCATTTCCAGTCTTTGGGATGCTTCTTGCAAGGGGCAGTTGAAGGAGTCCGGTGCAAATACTGGAATTCCACAGAGGTGGAATTCAGGCTTGTGTCTGGACTAGGTTGCAGAGCCGTTGGAAAGGGCCTGTCTAATAGCTACAAGGTGAATGATGTCCCTTTTACTTCCTAGCTGAAACTATCCCCATTCCCTCCCTGCATTTTGCTCTTTTTGCAACAATTGTAAAGTTGAAGGCAGCTGTCAGGCAGTGTTATGTGTACCTTTTTAGTTTTATTTTCAGGTTGGACACCTTTGAGTTTTATTCATAGTTTCCACAAATAAGGAAAGGAATTTCATTAGGATCATTGAACATGGGCCCTCTATTGCTGTTTCTTTGCATTGTGAGGGTAAAGTCAGAAACATTTCAGTAGAATAGTGTATACAGATGAATAAACTATATGTAGCAATGTCTAAAGTACATTGCATTAGTGTGTGTTTAAATTAGTGTGTGTTTAAAGGTGAGGATAGTATAGCTAAACATCTGCATGCTGCTGGGGTGAAACAAACTACTAAATTCCCTGTTCTTTCTCCCTGCTCCACTTCTCCTTTTCCCAGTTCTTCGTACACTACTTGGTCACAAAGCAAACATCTGCAGCCTTGATTTCCATCCTTTTGGGAGTTTTGTGGCATCTGGCTCTTTGGACACAAACATTAAGGTAAAGCCTACCTTCCTCCACAGATTACCTTCTTTACTTGCAGTATCTTTATTGCAAAGAGCGCACATGTTTTGTGCCAAGCTTTTGGTAGATATTGTGCATCCGCATTTACATGTGTGTGGGCAGGTGTATTTATGAGTGCTTGTGAAATTCATGCATGTATTTTCACAGTAGTAACTCATGAGTGTGACTCCTCAGTTGTGGAATGTGGCTCGTTCCACAGGGCTCCAGTTAGGTGCCAGCTGATACCTGGTGTCAGCAAGCACAGATGTCCTGATTGCTGTGGATTGCACCTGCTTCATCAGAGTGGTATTTGACTGCAGGAACAGAGTTTCTGTAGTAAGAAATACCTTACAGAAGTGATTCTCACTTGGGAAGTTAGATTAGGAAATGTACCTGAAGCAAACAGGAGTTTAGCAGCCCCTTCAGTGATTTCATTCTGCAGTGTTATCAGCTTGGTGACAGCAAGAGCTCTTGTTTTGGCAGGAATCTTGGACCCCCTGTGTGCCTTTCTAAGCATATCTTTTGTTTGCTTTTCTTCCCAGTAGCTCTGGGATGTGAGAAGAAAAGGCTGTGTCTTCAGGTATAAGGTAAAGTGCTTTATTAGTTTTCAGAAGAGGGGAGAAGGATTTCTGTCTAGGACTTGTGGGCAAACCTTAAAGTGATTATGTACGATTGTTCTGTTTCCTGGTATAAAAATCAGATTTGCATGTTGTGCAAAGTGGCCTGTTAAGCCTCTGTGAACTGTATGGGAACACTAAATGGATATCATAGGAGTTAATGTACTGTAGTCAGGTTGGCTTCAGTGGGAGATGGCAGGCAGCCGTGAGTAAGCGTTTCTTTATACTGTGGCTTACCATGAAGTCCCCACTGCACTGAGATGGTTCTATTCGTGGGGCCTTTCTACCCAAAGAACTTGCTGTATATTAATTTTATTTAGTAGCCAACTTAACGGCGCTTCTGTCTTAACAAAGAAATATGTTTAGCTTAAATTTGATTCTTATTAGTTAAGCCAGAGATGTATTTAATACTCTTAAAGTGATGCCAGAAATGTCTAAATGAGAGATATTATGCCCATTTAGTGTGGTGGGTATAGCTCTTGAATGTAGTGTTCTGTGAGTTGTGGACTCCATGAAACAGTTACTTGGTTTAATTTTATTATACTATATCAAATTGAAAGATGAAAGCCAGAATTCCCTCTAAAAGAAGAGACAAACAGAGGAAAATATTTTTTTGATTTCGTCGTTGCAGGGTCACACGCAAGCAGTTAGATGTCTCCGATTCAGTCCTGATGGCAAATGGTTAGCTTCTGCTGCTGATGATCACACTGTAAAGGTAATTTATTATGACATCTCCCTTGTGTGTTTGTGGCACATAGGGATACTGGGGTCATCTTTTTAGCAGTCATTACTAGCACTCTCTCGTAGCCCCCTTTTGTTCGTTAGGCAGCTGGCTGGGCCCTGTGGCTTTGCTGGGAAAAGTCTGTTTGTGGGGATCGTGTCCATTGGCCCAGAGCATCTGGAAACGAGTTGCATGTGATGAAATGCGCTTGTCCGACAGACATGTTGACAGTATGCACATGAAAGTTCAAGTTTTGGTGATGGTAGAATTGTGATACCTAAACAGTGGCGACGGTCATCTTAGTACATGTTACAGAATGAGTTGTCCACAGCACGTTGCTGCACCATATCAAATTTCTGGCTTTGCTCAGTTAATTCAGTAGAGTTGTGTTACCATACACATTGCATATGATGATCAGTCTGAAAATTGCAGTCTGGACTGAACAAAGCAGGAGAAGGAATTTAGGAAAGTATCGACTGAGGCAGCAACTTCAGTTGTTTCTAATGTGGTGTGGAGGAATGTCGGCAAAGGACTGGATTTTTGTTTCCACTTCAGATGAAGTAAGCTGATCAGTCCTTTCATTGTAGATTTTTTCAACAGAGACTAGAGCATAGGAAGAACAAATTGCTGAAGGATTCAGAGCTGTGGGGTTTTTGGTTTTTTTACTTTTGAGATTTTATCTGCTGGAACAAGTGGAACTCTTGTATCTTATCCCAGTCTCTAAATATAAAACAGAGACTTCTAGGGGACAAATTAGTACTTAAAACTAAATAGGAAATTCAAAAGAGAATGCATTTTTTTTTTAATTACCATTTATTTGTTTGTCAGTGTTTAGTGATTAGGACAGTGCTCCTTCCCCAATCACTGCTTTCCTTGACAAACTTGAGTCTGTTCTTGTAGGAGAGAAGTGTAGAAGATCCCTAATAAAGGGAAATAAAAAGTATATTGAAATTCTTTAACATTAAATTTTTCCAGGAGTCTCTGTTCTTTCTTTCTTGCAGCTGTGGGATCTGGCTGCTGGGAAGATAATGTTTGAATTTACAGGACATGCTGGCCCAGTCAACGTTGTTGAATTCCATCCCAATGAATACCTTTTGGCTTCTGGCAGCTCTGACAGGTATATGAGGGGAAAGAGAAAGAAGGAAATTGTTTATGTTAGTTCCCTTTCCCAATGCCCTTCCTTTTAGGAACATGGCAAACAGGTATGTCACACAACTCTAACCTACCACTGCAAGAGCCTGCCATCTAGCCAACAGCATGTCACGTCTGTGATGTGCAGAATATGGAGATCTTACCTTCTCATCCAAAACCAATAACATTTTCTGCCATGCTAGAAAACATTGCAGTAGGCTCGAGTGGCTCACTAATCCAGCTGACATCCAATCCGAATGGCAAGCAGTCGTGCTCTGCTGGCAGTGTCCTTTGCTCTGGGTCTGCTCTAAATACCTATACATCTCTAGAGCCTCTAAGCATCTCGGGCTGGATTCACAGATCTTAGCTAGACCATTCTTTTGTGTAGGTTCTTCATATGTGCACAGCAGTGGAAGTCATTCTAGTTATTAGTATATTATTTTAATATTGGATCCTACAGCAGATTTCCAGAGGGATGAGCAATGATTTTTTTTGTTCTGTTGTGTGCACAGGACTGTTCGATTCTGGGACTTGGAGAAGTTTCAAGTTGTAAGCTGCATTGAAGAGGAGGCTACTCCTGTCAGGTATATTAAATTTCTACTGCAATGTACTAGGCAGAGATCAAAGCTGGGGGCAAAGGGAGAATTTCATGAAAGGGAGACTTTGCTGGAGAGCAGGTTGCATAGGTTCACCAGAGCAGTAGGTTCGTTGCTGAAAACAGTGCTGGAGGTGTTCAGTGGAAGTCAGGGATATAGCCCTTGGGTTTTTGTGGGAGTGTGCGAGGTTGGAAAGGTGTGACTGGTATCTCCATCTGCCTTCTCCTAGATGTGTTCTTTTCAACCCAGATGGCTGTTGCTTGTATAGTGGCTTCCAGGATTCACTGCGTGTGTACGGCTGGGAGCCAGAGCGCTGTTTTGATGTGGTGTTGGTGAACTGGGGAAAAGTGGCTGACTTATCTATCTGCAACAACCAGCTGGTAAGCACTGTTCATGAGAAGCTGGAGAGGTGATGGTGAAACTTAAGATAAAATCCTCCTGCCTTGCTTGCAGGCCTTCTGACCTCTAAGCTTATGTCAGATTGCAAGTGGCCAGGGCATGCCGTGTGTCCAGCACTTAGACAAAGCTCATGTGCTTTTTGTTTCTGGAGCCTTGTACTACACTTTGGCTTCTGGAGGAACGAACTGGGGCTTAGTTTGACCAGTACTTAGAAACTATGCTTGGCAGAAGTCTTAATCATAGCCTTTCATGAAACATCAGCAGTTTCAAATTGAAAAAGCCAAAGCACTGAACTGACAAATTCTCAAGCCCTGTCACTCAGGGTCACTCCATCCTGCCTGATCTCAAAAAGGCTGGCATGTACCCTGCTGTTCAGTAAATTACCTTGATCTTTTGCCTCTGCAGATAGGAGTTTCCTTTGCGCAAAGCACAGTCTCTTCTTTCGTTGTGGATCTCAGCAGAGTCACAAAGTCAGGTTCGATTCCTCATGGGCTGATCAGGGACAACGAGCCTCTTGTTCAGCCCACCCCCACAGGGTCTTCCCTTCGCCGCATCTATGACAGGCCCTCAACTAGCTGCAGCAAGCCACAAAGGTAAAGGAGTCTGCTGGTTTGTTGTAATTTCAAGCTTTTAAGGAAATGGAACAGGAGCTTAGTGCTCTCATTCTGTCTAATAGGGTCCATGTGACTGGCCCTAACAGCATCTCTTTTTTCTTTTCGTAGCAGAGTGAAGCACAACTCAGAGAGTGAGAGGCGCAGTCCTAGCAGTGAAGATGACCGGGATGAGAAGGAATCCAAGGCTGAGATCCAGAACCCAGAGGATTACAAAGAGATCTTCCAGCCCAAGAATGCCATTTGTCAGTACCAGGGTTTTTATTGTAGTTTTGAGTGGTGGCTAGATCAGAGCTGTAGGCACTAAACTGGTTCAGCAGAAGTGAACTTTGGCGTATTGTAATAGAGGCTTCACCTGTTACTGAGAATGCTTAGAAGGCTTTAATATTCCATGCTTGGACTCTGAACCACAGATCATATTGGTGAACTGCTGGAAAGCTGCACCGTTACTAGGGTGCAGTGATGTCTGGTTGAAGTCTGGCCTGGAATCCAGAGCTCCATTGTAAGCATGGAGCCTTCCTGTCCTGATTAGGAAGTCTCACTGTGTTAAAGGATCTTTTATTTGCTTAGAATTCTGGTATGTGTAAACTCAGCAGCCTCTGTTAAAGAAGGAAAAGTAAAAATTTTTTTTAAGGCAGTGGTTGTTGCTCAGGAGGCACAGTGCAATGCCTGTATCTCACTTTCCTGTCAATGAGAAAAATGAGATATTCTTTCTAAGGAAGTAATAGTCATTATTTTGATTTACATACGTAAATCCATTTAGCAGAGGTGAATTTGTTTTCTAATGTAATTTGCTCTGGCAGTGCCTTTTCTTGTGCTTCACACCTCTTCAGCAGTGAGCTATGTGGGTCAGTTTTGTCCCATCTGTGAAGGCTAAAAGCCTTTGGCTAAACTCAACAGTAACGTCAGGGTCTGGAGAAGATAACTCTGCTTGCTGTATCGCTGACTCTCCTAATCAGTGGAGTTGCTGGAGATCTCCCAGCTCCAAGGCTGACCTATTACTAATCTGTAGCCTTGGATGCTCCATCTTTTTTTTTTTTTTTTTTTTTTCCCCCTCTCCTCTCTTTCTGTAGCTCGAACTCCTCCACGAAACAATGAGCCATTTCCAGCCCCCCCTGAAGATGGTGAGTATGAAAATGACCCCTTGGTGGGAATGGGGTTAATAGCCCTTAAAACAAGGAGAGTTGCATATCTGCAGAAATGACTACTCATAGACTAGTTTTACAGTACCTTTGCTTTAAGCTTCTCTCAAGAGGAACAATCAGTTTCTGCTTTCGCACTTCTTTCCGTCTTGATAGAGCCTGTAACTGCAAAGGAAGCAGTGAAGCCTAACCAAGCTGTGGAAGTCCAGACCCCGTTGCCAAAGCAGGAACTTGTACGTACAGTATAATCTGTTAACAGCTGTTCACCCCCCCACTGTGACAGATTTGTGAGTTCTAGAGACTTTACTATTTCTAATCAAACTGATTCCTTTATTGAAGAGCAGAAAAGTGCAGCTTCAGTCTCTGTCAGGTGTGTCTCATCTGAGCAGCAGAATCGAAGGCCAGGCCTCCAGCAGATGATGGCTATATTGCATTTGTTTCCTTCTCACACTTACAGTGGTATTTCTCCTTTTGTCTCGAAATAGGGGCACTCTGAAGAGAACTTAAGTACTGTATTTCTGCAGGTGCTCGAACTGAGACTGTTTTATAGCCAAAATCTCAAGCAGCTATTGGGACAGGATGTGTTGTTCTGGTTTCTTTAGTATTCTCTACACCTTCAGGCTGGCCATGGCCCATTGCCCTAATTTTAGATGCCAATAACAATGACAGCATTCAACACTTTTGCTGGGAATATCTACATGTTCTTCACAAACCTGAATTAAGTTTTGATATGTACCTGAGGGATACTTTATTGCCTTCTAAACCATGCCAGCAAATTGGAGACTGCTTTGAGAGGGAAGTGGATCAGGAAAGAGGACATGAGACTAAGGCTGTATTATTGCTGCTAGAGCTTTTATCCCAATTTCTCCTGCAGCCTGATCCAGTTCAGAGGCCACCGATTGCCTCCTCAACTCCTATGACCAGAGCAGAGCCGTCGGTGATTCCTGCAGCCAGGAACGAGCCCATTGGCCTGAAAGCCTCTGACTTTCTACCAGTAAGTGTCTCTGGGCAGAAGTTTCTCGTTGGTGTCGGTGCTGGGTGGCATCAGAAAGGGGATGTTCTCAGAGGTGCAGAAGGACGTTTTAGGTGCTTCTGCAGCCTGCAGTCATCGGTAGTGAATGCAGCAGCCAAGAACACACTACCTTCTGCTCTCCTTCTGCTCGCTTGGTGCTTCCCTTGCCAGCTTGCTCTGTTGCCTCCCAACTGCTTCGACTTGCCGTTCCTGTGGGATTAGCACCTCAGGGCTGCTGGACAGGGCCTCCATTGTGAGGAGGCTGATGCAAACAGCAATGTTGGTCCATGCTCACAAAGAATGTGTTATTAAAGCAGAGAACAAGGGATGAGACCAAGACGCTGAATGATTCCATGTACTAGACAGTGATTCATTTAGAAAATTGTTGTCTGCCATTACATGTACATAATTATTTCTCGGCAATCTTTGCCTCTTGCATCTCAGAGGCCTCTTGGCCTGTTAACCTCAGGAAGGTTATTCCCTAACCCAAAAAGGGAGAAGGACCAGACCATTGTCATTATGCCAAACTCTAAATGCGAGCAGAGGAAGTAGAGGTTCCGGCATGGGCGGGATTGGGCAGGATTCAAGTTGAGAGTCTAAAAAATTGTGCAAGATTTATGTTTTTTAATAAAAGTTGCCAATTTTGGGTTAACGTTTCACATCAAAAATAGGGTTTGCATGAAAGTATTTCTTCATCAAAACATACTGGTTTTGAAAACTTTCTTCACTTTTTTAATTTTGAGAATTTTTTTCAATTCTTTTTCAATGTTTCAAATGTGTTTATGATTGACCTAGTAGAAAAAAAATAAAGTAGCTGAAATTGGAACAAATTGAGCATTTCCATTTCAAAATGTTTTTAAAACAATCTGCAAGGAAGTCAGTATTTCCTGGCCCTCTGTACACCAAAATCAGTTCTCACCTAAGTCGGAGAAAGCTCCTACCCTTTCTGTACCATCCTGCTCTGTTATTGCTCCTCCACTGGTGTCTGTACTTTCAGGCTGTGAAAAACCAAAGCCAGACTGAGCTTGTGGATGAGGAAGCCATGTCCCAGATCAGGAAAGGCCACGAGACCATGTGTGTGGTGCTCACCAGCCGCCACAAGAATCTGGACACTGTGCGGGCTGTATGGAGCACCGGTGACATCAAGGCAAGGATGCAGAGATGCCTGAGGTTCATGAGGGGAAGAGCTGAGCAGCTTTATTGGCTGGTGTGGGATCGATTCTGCCTCATACAAAACAGATCTTACAGTGTTTGTTGCCGGGGTGCACCGCAGAGTGCTGCTGTGTCCCAGCTGGGGTTGAAAGGTCACGAAGAATCATGGAGAGATCTTCCTAATGAGAGAGTTATCTTCTCTTACCTCGCTAACTCCACGTTTCCTCTACCTTGTTTTTGAAAAGTGCCACTTGGTATTTATTGTATTAGTCTAGCCATTTTAAGCCTTGCAATAGATTTCTTCTTCCCCTTCTCTCTCAGAACTCTGTGGACTCTGCTGTAGCGATCAATGATCTGTCTGTTGTTGTGGACCTCTTGAACATTGTCAACCAAAAAGCGTGAGTTCCGGGTCGCTGGGATACCCAAGAGCTATCCAGCTGGGTGTCAGGAACACTGCATTGTACCTGCCTCATGTCCAGCTGGCCATGGCAGCATGAAATGCATATGCTTGTAGTCAGATCTTCAAGTCTTCAGTGCTGGTAACTGCTGGAGTTGTACAGGTCCTTCTCTGTAGGCAAGTGATGTCTCGCAAGGAAAATCAAAGTCTTAGGGCTTCATAAAGTGATTCTGCTGGGAGTAAATAAAATATCAGAACTAGCCACTTTCTATCACAAGGGGGAGTTAGTGAACTTGCTCAGTAAACTTGGGTGCAGCTACTTGGACATTTTTACCAGAAAGCTTTATTTGTGTCAGCTCAACTTTGGAAAGCCTCAGTCTTCAGTCTCAGAACATCCTCTTCTTTTCAGGTCTCTCTGGAAATTGGATTTGTGCACTATAGTTCTGCCTCAGATAGAAAAACTACTCCAAAGTAAATATGAAAGGTGAGGCCATGAGAACATTGTGTACTTAGCGGGGAAGGTGTGGATGTTGATAGGAGAACTCCACTAGGCATTTTGTAGATGAAAGAAAATCCTGAAAAGTCACAGCAGATAAAGTATAATGCTGATACAACACCTGTAAAAGAGCAATGGAGTTGCCAAGTGAGTGTGGGAAAAGATGTGGAAAGTATGTGTGGGCAGGAGAATCTTCTTCTCATTAAGAACAGGACGTTGAGATTTCGTGTAGATGTGTTGGTTTGAAGGCAGCTATGACAGCCAGGAGGGGTCAAATAGATGAAGAACATGTGGGCTCTGTGCACTGGTGAGAATGAAACTGTTGACTCGGGACAAGGGGAATGAGGTCTTGCAACGGTCTTGGGGTTACTTAGAAGACTGCTTTGAATCTCATTGGGTGGGAAGAAAATGTAGCATCTCACTTAAGATGGGGTTTTCTATCATTCTTCTCTATCAGGAGAGAGGATCCTGCCAGGTGCCCTCAGCAGGATGTCTCTACTCATGAGCAGAAAAGTCCCACTTAGCAGGATATATGCCAGGACCTTTTGAAATGGCTCACTTTGTCAGTCTCAGCTTGAACCAAGACTGTGTTGGCACTTGTTGCTCTCCTTACTTGGTTACTGGTGGTGGAGGGGGGTTGAGTACATTATCCCCAGTGACTGGATGTGTGTGAGGGCTGGCTGCTGGGATGAAAGGAATGAAATTCAAGTGGGACCTGATTCTCTGTTTGCTTTCCAGTTACGTGCAGACTGGCTGCACCTCCTTGAAACTCATTCTCCAGAGATTCCTGCCACTGATCACAGACATTCTTGCTGCACCACCTTCTGTTGGAGTGGACATCACCAGAGAGGAAAGGTGAGGCACTTACACACCTCCACTTGCTTCCTTTCAAACCAGCCTTTCTCTAGGTGAGCTTTGCTCCTTTCCATTGAGGTTTCAATACTAGACTGGGCATGCCTTCCCTTTTGTCTGCAAATACCAAACCTTCTTGCTGTGAGGAAAGGGCCAAGGACTGCTTTTCCCTGTATCTCTGTTTATTGAGTCATACCTAAACAAAGTGCAAGTATGTCAGGAGTAAACCCAGCCAGTGGCTGCACCCTTTACCTCACAAGGCACATGAACAGTCAGCCAGGCCTTGGATTTCCAGTTCACTCAAAGGATAGCTCTGCTCCGAGAACTGGCTCTCCAGAAATGGCACCTCCTTCCTCCCCAGACTTTACTGCCAAAGGGGAAAACAGGAGTGAAAGAGCCCTTGTGTGAATGCCATTCTTCTGCATCATCAGGATGTGGGCTGAAGACATGCTGTTTCTGCAGAGTCATGTTCCCGTTTCAGCCAGGCCATTTGCAGGGCTTGCATTTTCTCTCCTGCTTGAGTTGAATCTTAGGCACTTCAGGAACAAGCACATCTCCTGTGTAGCTGAGCATTCATGCTGTGTCTGCTGTTTTCACAGGCTCCATAAGTGCAAGCTGTGCTATAAACAGCTGAAAAACATCAGCAACATTGTCAAGAACAAGTCTGGGCTCAGCGGCCGCCATGGTAGTGCCTTCCGGGAACTGCATCTCCTCATGGCTGTCCTGGAGTGACAGCCACCACCTCCTCACCTGCAAACACAGGTGGCCAAACTCCCCTCTGCTCTTGGTCTGGCTGGATTTTACCTCTCTGTGTGCTCATCCTTCCCCTGTGGCATGGTAGGGAACAGGAATTTTGCTGGCTGGCCGCCTGTCCAGCACCAGTGCCTAATGGGCTAGGTAGAAGACCTGAGTGGAGAGATGGCTGTGCAGTACGAGGGGACCAGGCTGGTTGAGGGCCCTGCAAAAAGTCCGTCTAGGGGAAGTAGCTTCTTTTCCACTTTTCAGTATCAAGCTCTGAGTTGTTCTTTCTCTGTATGCTGACCTTATCCTGACTGGAGGGCTCCAAACCTGCTGTCACCTTTCCTTCACCCATGTGTACTGTTGGTTCTTGTCACTTGGCTCTGATGGCCCTGCCTGCTCTCCGTGCGGTGCACTGAGGACTGCAGCTTCTGCCCCACAAAAGCCTGCTGTGGTGTGGAGTGCCGTCTTGACCTCTTCTCCTGGCAAGTGACACCAGCCTCTTCGGCTTGCTTCAAAAAATGTGTTCCAGGACAGCGTGCCACCTCACCTGGTATAGTCTCAAGGGCCTGTATTGAGAGGAGGTTGTCTCATAACTTCTCAGAATCCGTGCTGGTAACCCCGTGCCACAGAAGACTGGTATCTTCAGACTGTTGTTGGGAACTGAGGTCTTCCCGGATCTGTTGACATATGTGACTTCAATAGGACTCGTCATACATGTTTGCCTTTGAGGGTAAGGGTGGAGGAATGAAGGGACGTGGACTAATGTCTTTCTACATCCACTGGACCACTCTTAGGGTTTTGTTTTTGTTTTGTTTTTGTTGTTTTTTTTTTTTGTTGTTGTTGTTGTTTTCCCCAATAAATGGCTGTCGGAACCTTTCTGTCCCTCTTTCTTCTTTCCTGTGGGGAAAGAGGCTCCTGTTGGTGCTTCCCCTGCTTCTCCCAGCCTCTCTCCTGTTTTATACACTGGAGCCTGTTCTCTAGGAAACTGTAACTTATGAGTTTTATTAAAAGATTTGTAACTTCTTTTTTTTAAGTTGTGTTAAATGCCTGAATGTCTTTAAGTACTGTTCACCTTGGCATGGCTTCCGGCTGGGAGCTTACAGGGAAAGCGGGGCTGTGTTCTCTGGTTGCCCAGCAAGGAAGCTGGCTGCATTGTCGCCCTTCCGGCTGGGAGGCTGTAATGATAAGTGGATGCTATGAGTAAGAGAGACCATGCTCACCAGGTGTCTTGCTGAAATCCGGTGGCAGGCTTCACTCTGGTGGGTAGGTCCCAGCCCGAAGAACATCATCATCACTTGTGACTTATCCTTCTCCTTGGCCTGATGGAGATCTCTTCTCCCCACCTGATTTCTAGCAGATCTCAAGGTAGTGGTGCATGGGTTAGGCGCTACCTCCAGGGTTGTACAGTGCTTTGTCTGTGTTTTTTCTATGGAGCTATTAAGCCAGGCATTAGTGTTTGGGTATGTAGGAGAACTGCTTCCAGGTGCTTATAGTATATTTGGGTACTTCCACCAAATGTGGTCAAGTTTTAGAAAGAAAGGGAGTGTTTTACTTTCTCAAACAGCTGTTTCCCTACTAACCTGCTAGAGAGGAAAGAGTTGTTCTCCTGCCACTGCGCACTGTGTAATGCCCCACAGGGAGGGGTGAGGTTGGCCCCTCGCAGGGCTGCAGCAGTGGGGCTCTCCTGACTTGGCTGTGGGCAGCTGGCCTCTGGCTGGCACCAGGTCTGCTCTGCTCTCAAGGGCTGACACCAGGCACGCAGACAGCTGCCTCCCAGTTCATGCTCTGCCATCAGTGCTCCTGCTGCCAGCCAGACTTGCTCTGGCTCACAGTGGCCTCTGCAACAGGCTGGCTGCACTGTCCCCAGCCACTGGTCTTGATGGTCCCCTGTGGCTCCAGAGGCAGACACAGGAAGCTCGGGCTGGTGGTGGCTTATGCAGCAGGCGGACCTTGGTAGGGGGCATCTCAGAGGGGGCTGCCAGTGCTGTCTGCTCAGAGCATCAGGGAGCTCACTGAGCACATCCTGCTGCCTGCCTGCCTGTGCTGCTGCTTGCTGCCTAACACAGGGGCTCTTCATGATGATCCCATGCCTGGGCCTGCCAGAGCTGTGAGAAGGCTCTGGCAGCATCCTGCCCCCAGCTTGTAGTAGCCCACAGGGCAGGGAGAAGCACAAGAGGGAGGAAGACCCTACAGTAATGAACCCTGATGCAGCGGAGAAGTGGGCAGAGGCCGGAGGAGCAGGGCAGCACACCAAGGTGGAGCGATCGCAGCTGTGAATGCTGCACATAAGCACTGGAGGAGGGTCATCGGGTGACTGAAGCAAGAGTTGGCATCTGGGTGACCCTCTAAAAGCATCTCTGCATACTACAGGCACAGGGCAAAGCCAAGACTGATGGGACTGACCGGCACTGAAGCACTCACTACGTGGGTGGTGGATGAGAAGCCCATCATGAGCCGTCAGTGTGTGCTTGCAGCCCAGAAAGCCAACGGTATCCTGGGCTGCATCAAAGAAAGCGTGGCCAGCAGGGCGAGGGAAGCTATTGTCCCCCTCTGCTCTGCCCTTGTGAGACCCCACCTGGAGTACTGCATCCAGGTCTGGAGCCCCCAGCACAAGGACACGGACCTGTTGGGACAAGTTCAGAGGAGGCCCACGAGGATGCTCAGAGGGCTGGAGCACCTCTCCTGTGAAGAGAGGCTGAGCGAGCTGGCGTTGTTCAGCCTGGAGAAGGGTCCGGGAAGACCTCATAGCGGCCTTCCAGTGCCTGAAGGGGGCTACAGGAAAGCTGGGGAGGGACTCTTTGTCAGGGAGCATGGTGACAGGACAAGGGGTAGTGGCTTTAAAGTAAAAGAGGCCAGATTCAGGTTAGATATGAGGAAGAAATTCTTTCCTACAAGGGTGCTGAGGCCCTGGCACAGGCTGCCCAGAGGAGCTGGGGATGCCCCATCCCTGGCAGTGCTCAAGCAGGCCGGATGGGGCTTTGAGCAACCTGGTCTAGGGGAAGGCGTCCCTGCCCATGGCAGGTGGTTGGAACTAGATGGGCTTTAAGGTCCCTTCCAACCTAAGCTATTCTATGCTACTAGCTTAAGTACTAAATCTCATGCTAATTAAGGGAGCCTGATAGCTGCAATCTGGTTTTGCCTCACTGCCAGGCTCACACAGCTCACGTCTGCCCCAAAACATCTGGAAGAGAAGGGATTTAATGGGCTTTTCCAGCAGAGCACAAAAGGAGCTGCACCAGTGGCAAGGGTGGGAGGGAGCACCTGCACAGAACAGGGCTCAAGTATGCTGCAGGGAAATAACAGCAGCGCAGCAGGACTGGCTTTAATAGTTTATTTAAAATAACTTTTGTTATAAAACAGACTTTTTTTTATTAAAATACATAGAAACATCTAATCTTACAAAAGACTAGTTTTATTTTTCCCTTTTTTTTTTTTTTTTTAAACTAGAATACAGTGTGGAAGAATGACAGGAGATGGCCGTGGCAGGAAGGATCAGTGCATCCAGTCAGGTACTTGCAGGAGGAGGAAGAGCACCCGGGGCTGACTGTCCCAGGAGGGGTGCTGGGGCTCGCACTGTCTCCTCCACGCCCCTGCCAGCCGCTGCCATGATACATAAGCCAACAAGAGTCTGGACTGGAGGTGTGTGTTCCACTTGTTTTTCATTCCAAGACCACGTAAACAGCATATAAATATTTCAAACACTTCCATCTTGACCACACTGTGATCTGGCTTGAGAAGACAACTGTTAAATAACTTTACAATAGCTTACTTCGAGACTGCTAAGACCATGCTGGTGCCACAAAACATGGGCAGCCCTACAACTGCTCCCCCTCCATCTGGTGCGGCCAGGGGGCGGCCAGCACGGAGCCCCAGCACCATGACAAACAGCAGCTCGGCTCACGCACAGCACCAGGGTGCCTTTGTGCAACAACGGGGCTTGAGAAACCTAAGGGGAAAGGAGCTGCTGGGCTTTTTCTGGCTTCAAACCTGGGATGTGCTGCTCCAAAAGGCGCCAGGTGAGTGCCCAGCCACAACACAGAGCAGGGCAGGACCTTGTCTCTGAGGGGGGGGGCACGGCCAGGCTGACCCCTCCCCTCATTCTGCACCTCAGGACTACGCCATGCTCCCACAGCAGCAGCATCCCAACTCAGCGAGGTGGGGACCACTCAGCCCCAGCACGTGCACAGTTCCAATCCCTCCAGCCAGTTACCGCAACTGTCCTAAAAACAAAGCTGGAGAGGTAGAGGGAGCATCCAGCAGCTTCCTGCTCCCTGCCCTGGCTAAAAGCATTTGTCCAGCAAGGAAAAAAAAAAGCCACAGAGCTGCATGTCCATGGCGAGAGGTGCCATGGCAGGAGGGGTGCTACCACCCCTGTTCATGGGTCCTGGCAGGTATGGGGGCACTGAGGCGGGCGAGGGGACGGCACTGAAGCCTTCATCCCCTCCAGGCAGCAGCCGGCTCTCCGTAGCACCGTGAGCGACCAGGTCCTGCAGCGAGTCTGGTGCGAGGGGCCAGCACATGTCACACAGGGACTGGCCTCAGCTTCCCTGGGGGGAGACAGACGTGTGGGTCACGCTGGGCCAGGGGCACAGCAGTCACTGCCTCACCCGGCGGCATTTTGGCAGGCCCCACGCGAGCTGATCCCGTGAGCATCCCTGTGAGCGGAGCAGCCCAGCACACCTGCCCTGCCTGGGAAGCGGGGCCAAAGCAGAGCCCTCCACCGGCTCCCGGCCACGCACACTCACCTGGCAGCCGTGGCTGCCCCTAATTCAGGCTGAAATCGAAGGGAAGAGAGGTTCAGCTGCGAGAACTGCTGCTGCCCCACAGCATCACTGCCCTGGGTACCCCACGCACAGTCTGAGCTGCCCACAGAGACTGCACGAGGTGGTCCTGCGCTGCCCCGTGCTGCGACAGGGCATTCTTGGGGAAGTCCTAACTAGGCTCCTGACAGCTAATTAGCCATCAGTTAATGAGCTCATTACAGATCAGCTAGCTCCACCACATAAGCTTTGCCTGCTGGCATCTGGCTGGGACAAGGCTGGTGGTGGGACAGGGGGATGCTGGTCGGGTGCCCTGGGAGCACCAGGGGTGCAGAGTGGGGGCCGCAATGCCCCACCACCCACCTGAGGTCTGGAGCTTCCTGCGGATGGAAGTGGCGCGGCTGCTGGGCGGCCCTGGGCTGGGCGATGCATGGCCCCGGCTGGAGGATGCCGCAGTCCCTGGCGAGTCTCCCTGGGGAGAGATGGGGAATGGCCCCTGGTCACCTCATGCCCCAGGGACAGCTGGAAAGCAAGGGTGCCATAGGCACCTTGGTTACCTCCAGCTGCTCCTGGCTGGGCCAGGACACCAGCTCAGCCTTGCGGGAGATGGGGCCCAGCTCCACGGAGCGAACCCTCTCGGCGAACTTCAGGGAGCACAGCGTCTCACTGGTGTTTTTCTCGGCGGGGGAGACCTGCAGCCAGCAGGAGCAGCAGTATGTCACCCTGCCGGCTGCATGCACTCCCCTGCCCCAGTTCTCGACCATGGCAAATGCACACAAGGTGGGGTCACAGAAATATTATTAACCCGCCACTCCCGGGATAGCCCCATGCATCTGCACCCAGGCCATCATCTGAGCCAGACATATCCCCGTCACCAACTGCCCATGCTAAAGGGATAGCCAAAAAAAAACTATAGCAGGTGGCAGCAATTTGTGCGTCCCCCAACAGGGCTAGGTGCGGGTGCAGGCATCCGGGGGGGGCTGGGGGCAGAGGGCAGGGATGCAGCTGTCAGAGCCCAGAGCCCTCCTGGCAAAAGCGGATGGGGAGAATCCTACATGGCACACCGTGCCAAAAGGAAAAAGGTGTCTTGTCCCCAGCAGAGCTCCACGTTCACCCCTCACCCCCTGTCCTTGTCTGCACCTCTGCCCTCTGGATGTGCCACAGGAGGGACACGAGGCCGAGGGCAGGCACTGGCTTCAGACTTTCTGACTCACACTGCACCGTTGGATGTCCCCATGCGCGAGCAGAGCCCCTGGCCCCACTCCCTGTAGCACTGCTTGCACCTGCCCCAGCCCTGGGGCCAGCAGGGGTCAAACCCATCCCCACCACACGGGGCAAAACTGCACCAATCAGCCAATTCCCGCACCACGCGTGCCCCAGCGCCCAGCCCCTACCTGTACCATCATGAGGGTCTTGCTGTCCCCACTGAGTGAGTCCTGCAGCAGGTAGGTCAGCTTAGAGTTGCGGAAGGGCACGTGGCCCTGCCGGGAGCGCAAGGCATAGATCACATCCCCCAGTGCCGACAGCGACTTGTTGATGTACTGTGCCTCACGGAGCCGGTTGCCCTCCGCGCCCGACCGCCCAACACGCTCCGAGCCAGCCAGGTCCACCAGGTTCAACTTCCCTGGGGGCACAGAGCCACGCCAAGGCTCACATCAGTGCCACCGGCCCCTGCCCCGACACCCTGGCAAGGGGCCTGGTGCCCGGCGCCCACCTGTGGTGCGCAGCCCTGTGCTGCGGTCAAGGCCGCGGATGGTGACGATGAGGAGGGCGTGGGAGCGGGAGCTATGCTCATTCAGGTTGGTACACTCCGTCGCCCGGTTGACATGGCCGAACTCAAAGACCTGGGGAGGGGGCAGTGAGCCTGGGTCTGCCTCAGCCCCCCACAGCCCCTGTGCCTGCCACTGCCTCCAAGGAGCTCTGAAAGGTGCTTGCTCCATTGAGGTGATGAGAGCTGTGAGGCCTCAGCCCCAGTGACACACCGGAGGCAGGTGGTAAATAGCAGCCAGTGCGAACCACTGACGGCTGCTATCCCGCTAATCCCCCCACAGCCACCCAGGCCCCACATTTTTATTTTTAACCCCCCTACTGCTTACACAAAGCACTGCTGCTCATGTCATGGCAGGGTGCCTGCCGCATCCCACCCAGGGGCCTATTCTGGGCTCTGTCACTCTCCAGCACTTCAGAAATGCTCCCAAGCCTGGGGGCAACACCACAGAGACCCCGTCAGAGCCACCAGCTCCCTCCCGGTGTTGCTGCGAACCCAGAGGCAGCCGCTGGCATGCCCCAAAGCCGTCCTGAGTGGCTCAGTGCCACCCTCCTGCTTCCCTCACCTTGTTGATGTCCTCCACGCTCTGCACCCTGAACTCGGTCAGCCCGGGCACATAGAGCTGCCCGCTGCCATCGGGGCACAGCTTGATCTCCAGCTTCTCCTGGGGCTCCTTCCCCAGCAGGTCCCTGGGAAGAGGGCACCCGTCACCGCCCTGCCCTGTGCCACCCCCAGCCCCCGGCTCCTGCTCTGGCTCTGCAGGAGCGAGCCCAGCCGCCCTGATGCAGCCGCTTCCTCCCAGGACGTTTCACAGCCTATTTATAGACCTCAGCTCTCCCCATCCCTGCTGCTTTCCCTCGTGCCCGCCAGATGTGTGACGCGGCGCAGATGTGCACTTGGGGCGTCTTTGCTAGGGCCTTTGCTGGTCTCCAAGACGCTGGTGAGCCGCAGCGGCTGCTGCTGTCACTCCCCGCGGCTCCCAGCTTCCTCCCACTGCCAGCACCCGGGCAGGGCCGCGGGCAGGGAAGGAAAATGTTTCTCATTCTCTCAGCTCCCAATGTGCAGTTTCTAAATATAACGGCCAGAGGCCAGGGAGCCAGGGGCACGGGGGAGGCGTTTCAAACCCGCCAGAGGAAGACGAGGCAGAAGCTGGGGCCGGAGGGAGCAGGAGCTTGGGCACGAGCCCATATAAGCAGAAGGAGCTCGAGGGAGAGGGGGCTGGGAGCAGTCCCAGTCGAGCGCTTTGAACGGGTGGCGTGCTCTGGAAAAAAAAATCCTTACACGGACAAATCCAGGGCCCAAGGCCCCGAGAACAAGAGGCGCAGCCAAGGCAGAGCTGGCTCCCAAGCGCCATGCCCATGCCCCGCAGAGGCAGCAAGGCGAGGAGAATGTAGCGGTGCAGCGCTCCCTGGCAGAAAGCTCTTGGCCGCTGAGAGCCCCCAACCCGCCAGCTCCCCCCGTACCTGAGTGCCTCGTTGTAAATCTCAGCCACGCTGACGGTGATGGCGTAGTCCCAGTCGGCCGCCTTGCTGTGCACCTCAGAGAAGAGCAACTGCAGGGCCCGCTGGTTTATCCCTGGGTTTGCAGAGGTTCCCTGATGAATGGGGCAAGAAAGAGGGGAAGAAACGACCCACTGTGGTTTTCTTCTGACGCAGGGCAATGCAGGATGGGAAACCAAGGAAGAAGAGGGAGGCAAAGCCAGGCAAATTCACCTCCATCGTGTACGTTTTTCCTGCCCCTGTCTGTCCATACGCAAATATGCAGACATTGTAGCCATCAATGCAGGAAGTGACCAGGGCCTGAACCTCCTGAAACACCTGTGGAGGACAGGGAGGTGTCCACATCTCTCCTTGGGATGTCAGAGTGTCTGCATCCCTGCTGATGGCAGTGTGCAGGTGTGGAGGTGGAAGCACCCACCTCCTCCTGGGACGCTTGCGGTGGAAAAACCTTGTCCAGCTCGAAGGACACCTGCTTCCCCTTGTGCAGGAGGTGCAGTACGGCATCGTCGTCAGCGTCAAATGTCACTGCGTTGGCTGCCTCTGGGCCCTCACCATCCTCCTTAGTGATGGGACGGACTCGCCCGAAGACACGGATGTTTCCTTGGCGGTGAGCAGAGACAGCATCCATCGGCCTCAGTGCACCTCACTGCCCCGCAATGCCCAGAGATGCCACCAAACACCGGCTGGGCTGAGCACCAGCTGCCTCAGCATCGCCCCACCAAGGCCACCAGCGTGGGGTGCAGAGCCCCCCGCCAGGATCAGCCACCTCCCCGCGCACCTTTCAGCCGCACCAGCTCGTTGTGGCACTTCTTGCGGAGCTGCAGCTCCCGGCGGTACTTCCGCAGCAGCTCCCGGTTGGTGCTGTGCACCTCCTCAATGGCCTGGCCGATCTGGGTGGGAGGGCAATGGCTCAGTGACCCCCCTGTGCTCCCACCCCATGTGGAGCTGAGACGGGGGGGGCAGCGGGGGCTGACCCTGGGCTCACCTCGGCCCTGGCGCTCCGCAGGGTCTCCTGGAGGAGCAGGGGGAAGTCCCGGACCTGCCGCTTCAGGCTGTTGTAGTCGTGGGTGAGGGTGCGCAGCGCCGGCTGCAGCGTCAGCAGGTTGGTTCGGACGCCTGCGGGTACCACCCGGCAGCACGGGGTGAGGACGAGTGGCCCCGGCCCCAGCCCCATGAGCCCCATGAGCCTCACGCCCTCCTCACCCGCCAGGTTTTCGTGCACTGCCTTCATCTCCACTTGGGCACGGGAAAATGCCTCTTCAATGGCGCGGTTCTTCTCGTCCTCCATTGCCTGCATCTCCTCCAGCATCTGCCCGTGGGCCCGCTCCAGCTCAGACTCGTACATCGCAANGGGGGGGGGGGTCAGTGGGGGTAATATGGTGCTGGTGATGCATCTGCTGCTGCACCACACGGCCCACCATGGCACGGCACGCTTGGGCACCCAGACAAGGCAAAGCACGCAGCGAGCACAGCGCAGGCAGGCATCGCAGTGGAGCTGGTCCCGAGTCACAGCTGATTTACACCCATCGCACTGCTGTGCTTGGCAACCTGTACCTGGGCCCGGAGCTGAGCAGCCGTCTTCTGGGAATTCTGCAGCTGCTGCTCCATCTCCTTCAGCACCTGTCTCTGCATCCCCACCTGCTCCTGCAGGTACTGGTTTCGGGACTGGCTCTCACACAAAGCCTGCTTTGCCTTGGACGACTCCACCTCCACTGTCTTGATGATGTACTGTGGGAAACCACCCAGAGACGCTGTGCCAAGGGCCGGGGCTGTCCACCCAGCAGCGCCCAAGGAGCTGGGATGGAGCTGGTGTTGCCCCAGGGGGACTAATTGACAAAAAAGGCTGCGCTTCAGAGCAGCACAGCATCACTGATGCACTCAGGCCAGGCGGGATTGGCAGCACTTGCAGGGCACCCACCAGGCATCATTACACACCCAGCCCGGTTCCCCTTGCCCGGCCAGGAGAGATGGTCCCGGACAGCTTGGGGAGCCATCGCAGAGCCCCATGGCACTCACCTTTATCTGCGGAGGCTGGGACTTGAGGCTGGCGATGGTCTCCTGGCTGTCCCGCAGCCGCCGGCTGAGCCTCTCCTCCTCCTCGGCTCTCTCGGCTAGTGAGTCCTTGAGCCGCAGCTCCACCTCGGCCAGGCGGTTCGTCTTCTGCTGCACCTCCAGGTCCAGCTCCGCCAGCTTGGCCCGCGCCTCCTCCGCCTCCTGCTGCAGCTGGGACAGCCGCTCCTGCAGCCCGGCGTTCTCCTGGCCCCAAGACAGCTCAGCCGAGGCCACGGCACCCGCTGGTGCCCGCTTCCCCGCCAGCGCCGCCGCCACCGGTGACTCACCTGGAGGTGGGCGCAGCCCCGGCACGGTGCCTGCTGCCGCCGCAGCTCCCGCAGCTCCCCCTCGCGCGCCTTCATCTCCTGCCGCAGGCGCTCGTTCTCAGCTGCCAGCAGGTCCCGGTGCTTCTCCAGGTCCGTGCCGCCCTGCGGGCGGGAGAGGCTGAGCCTGTGACAGGGAGCTCCCGTGGCCAGAGCCCCCCTGGCCAGGAGGATTTCGCTTCACGCCATGGGGTGATGGGGACAGAGCGCCTTTTCCAAAAGTGCCCTGGGACTGCCGGTCACGGCATTGCATTGGGAAGGAAGTCCCTCTATTTGTCTCTCTTGGCATGCATAAATGGCAGCAGGACCCACGCTCTGGCTCACAGAGGGGTTCGGGCTGCGCACTCATGCTTCTGCACCGACCCCTGGTGCTGAGACCCCTTCCTCCTCCGGCACCAGACCCCAGGGACCCATTGCTCCAACCCCTGGGGACAAGGGGAACGCAACCAACCCCAGCGTCGGTGAGCTCACCAGCTCTGAGCGCAGCCTGCTGATTTCCTGGGCTTGGTCCACGAGATTCGCCTTCAAGTTTTCAACCTGCCAACACAGGCCAGGTCAGCCAGGAGGGGCCCGGCGCTGGCTCTTGGCCACTTTCGGAGCAGCCCCGCGCTTTGCCCCTAAGCCCCCGGCGGGGCACAGAGCCGCCCCCCAGGCATGCCGCTCCCACCGCCTGTTGTCAATGCATGTGGCCACCCCATGCGATCCTGCTCTGCTTCCCTGGGAAGGGTTTCTCCTCCAAATGTCCTGCATCACACCTTCCATGCACCCTAATTTTGTGCCTCGCTCTGAGTGCCTGATTCACATGAGCTGATTAAAACAAGCATTAACGAAAGGCTTGCTTCTCAGTTATGCCACAGGTATAATTTGTCCACATGGAGTATTAGCAGAAACCATTATTAAAAAAATAGCAACGTCTTTTGAGAAAAAAATAAAGACCTATTCACAACTGCATTTAAAGAACAAGAAGTACCTCGTCCTGCCCTTGCAATACAGCTTTACTTTGCCTTCTCTTTTGTTGTTGCTTTTTCTTTCTAGGAAAGTTATCTTGGGAGCAAAAGGGAGCAGGAGCTCCTCCAGAAGCCTGTGTGTCTCAGTCTGACGGGAGGATGCTCTCCACCATGCCGTCACTCCCATCTGCCCTTCATGCAGGTACCGGCCCGCCCTCCCCACAAAACCAGGCGGATTTCAGAAATCCACTATTTTTTGTGCAGGGAACCAGCAGTTTCCATCCTCCCAGCCCTTTCCTCTCTACTGCAGAAGGCAGAGAGGCTCCTGAAAAAAATATGACTGTAGTTATTCACATTAACTGCTGCAGCAAGTGCTTTGCAAAGCCAGTGGCATTGCGGGAAGCTGCAGGTTTTGTTCCAAGGGGTTTGCCGCATGCTCTGTGCCTGACCGAGGACCCGTGCTCATCCCAGTACCCAAGAGCTGGTGGGTGGACCAATGGCGGAGCGAGTATCGCCACCTCCCCAAAATTTGCCCCGGGGGTACCAGACCTGGCTGCACGCATCACTGCTACTGTCCCCAAGACTTCCAGCCTGGCTCCTGGTTTCCCTGAGCCTGGAGGAGGCGGCAAGGGCTGCTGCAAGCCTGGCGAGAAGCCACCATGCCGCCAAATCCCCTGCCCAGAGAGCAGGAAGCTATTGCCTAGTCTGAGCAACCAGCCTTTTCTAAACAACCAGGCCTCCGTGGACCATAATTTAGAAACTGCTGATTTATAACAAATGCAAATGTGCTCACATTGTGCTGTAATTAATTACGATAAGTTATTAAGCCACTCCCTTGTGGAGACAGCAGCGCGGCAAGCTGCCGGAGAGCACCTCCTGCGCACCCCCGCGTGCTCATGGGGGCATCCGCGGCCGCCGGCTTGGCACCAGGCTGCTCCCCGCTGGAGCTGGGATCCCCGCAGCATGGCCGCTCCACGCTGGGGAAAGCAGAGCGAGTGCCGAGCACAGCGGCACCGCCTCGCCCATCCTTGCGGCTCATGGGGGAAAACCAAATTTCCATATTCAGTAAGCCAGATTATTGAGATATTTAAAAAGCATTAACGTCCTCATCTCAACCCTTACTCCAGCGTCTCTCACCCACTTCTCACTGAAGTTTAGCAGTGTTTGGGAGGGGAGGGACAGGGACGCCACCCCTCCAGCTTGGGTGCATTACGAGCAAACACGCAGCGAGCAGCCTGCCCGCCGCCACGGGGCTTCCCTCCCCACGTGTTTCCAGCCCCAGCCATGTCCCTGCACTGCCCTGGCCGTGCTTGCAGAGCCACCCTTCCAGAAACTCACGGACAAACGCGTCTTTAAGAGCAAAACACCCCAAGCCCCAGAGCTGGAAAGGCGCTGGCCAGCCGCGCACCCAGCCCTGGGCTCCCCAGCAGAAGCTCACGTGGGTCAGGACACGGTGCACCTCTCGGGAGCACTCCATCCCCTACCTCCTCGGGCATCTCTGGCCGCATCCTGCTCTCCGGAGGCGACAGGGACTCCTTGGCAGCTGGATCCGGCCTGAGGCGTGGCCCGGCCATCCCCGAGCCTCTGTAGTCCAGGTTCACGCTGCGCTCTGGCCGGTGTTCGCCCCACACCGTGCGTCCCCAGCCCCGCGAGCCGCCTCTCCCGCGCCAGTGAGCTAGCTGACAGAGGGCCGGATCCTGCCGGCGCTCATGCTTGTGTCATGCAGACTATGCCAACCAGATCCAGGACAATTACATCCACCTTTTTGACACCAGTGGAACAAGCAAAACCTGACTATAATAGCTTCCACAACATCCACATGCAAATCCCTTTATTAGCAGCCTGGATTTCAATCTCCCTGTAATGAGCAAGGTCCTTGCAGCGAGAGCTGTCTGCCCTGGTGCAAGAAATATTTGGGGGTCAGAGGGCCGCTGCTGAGACAGGGTTTCTGCCCACAGAGGCACGGCAAGGATTTTGCACATCCTCAAATACCTGTTACTCTCCGCTTGACACAATCTGCTCCCTTCACCACTTCCCTGTTCTGAAGCAGATGCCTCTGTGCCTTCATGGTCACTTCTCACTTCCTGACTTTCAAAAGTCGCTAAAAGTAATCTGCTGGGTCGGTTTTACAAGCTTGTCCTGATGCGGCTTTACTGCAGCAGGTGGGCGGACAAGTGCCACAGAGCTCCGACTGCAGCTCCCTTGGCCGGCACAGCCCCGTCCTGCCAGGACAAGGCACCCTGATGGAGCTGTAGGCAGGGGCCGGCACCACCGCAGTAACGCCTGTTACAGGCCGCAAGTGTCACGAGGAAGGCGCAGCACTGCTCAGAAGCTTCTGACGCCCGGATCATGGAGCGGAGCATCGCATCATCCTGCAAGCTGATTGCAGCAGGACCCTGCTGCTCACCCAGGCCCCAGACTCCTTCCACGTGCACCTCTTGCCTACAGTGCTGCCTCAGCTGGTGCATGCAAGTGTACGGAAAACGCTGCACTCCACCGAGTTGCAGCCTGCAGCTGGAAGCCCAGACCATGCCCCTCGCGCCCCCGGCCACGCTGTACCTGCCCTTGCAGCTGGACAGAGACGGCGAGCTCCTCGCTCTCCCGGGCAGCCAGTTTCTCCTGCAGAGCCAGCAACTCCTCCTGCAGCCGCAGCTTCTCCTCCTGCAGGTGTGCCATGGATGCCACCACCTTCTGGATCACGGGGAAGGGCCGCGGGGCTGGCAGGCTGGCACGCTTCCCACTGCAAAACCTGCCCCCTGTAGCGGGAGCAAGCACAGGCGGGTCAGGAGCAGCCTGCTGTGACGGGGCACAGGCAGCCGGCGGGGCTGCCTACAGGGAGAGCCCACCGGGGGCCATGGTGAGGACGGGGACTCGCAGGAGCTCCGCGTGTCTGGGGGCTGCCTGCCACCACGCTGGCAAAGCTACAGGAGTGTGGCAGCACCGGGAGCCGGAGCTGAGGGGTCCTGGCAGTAGGGAAGCAAACCCCAGCGCATTGGCGTTTCGGACAGAGGGATGCGATGTTACACCACAATGCGCGACAGCACGCTGAGACGTGTCCAGCCCTAGCTCAAACACCTCAGACACGGCCACGGAGTGCATGGCACAGACCCCGGCCAGCTGGGCAAACAGTGCCCAGGGACCGCCCCGGGCAGACCACGTTTGGCTGTCCAGCAGCGACGCTGCCCACAGAGAATCCTGTGCCATAGCGCGGAGCATCTGCTGCCTGTGCCACCCCTGAGGCCACCGCGTGTGGACGTGCCATGACCCAGCCCCGCTGCATGACAAGATGCTTCTGCCTCACGCAGGTAACGACCGCCTTTACTACCACACTCTGATTCATCCCTGCAGCACCACATCCTTTTTTCTGAATGAGCAGGTGCTGGTGGAAAAACAGTAGGCGATCATGTTATTAAAGACTGCATCATTACACACAAATATAATGGAAGCCAAATTAAAATTATATGGGCACCCTGAATGGTGATATTGCCTCATGCTTGTGCTTTCGACTTTCTGACCTTCATAGTATTATTTTAAACACGGAGTTCTGCATGTAGGAGAGTCACTGATGCTCACAGAAGCCTACCTGGCTGTACATCAGAGTCTGTAAAATGAATTCCTAAATTGCTTGGTGGTTCCCGAGAAGAAACGAGCTGGCCTGACTCACTCCCAGCATGGACGTGAGGCACCATGGTGGCACAAAGGGCGAACCGGTGCCGACAAAACAGTGGCCAGGAACCCAGCTGCTCCCTGCCCTGCCTCCTGCAGATTTAATGCACTGCCACCAGAAACCAAGGTTTTTAAAGGCAAAAGGTGATGCTGGGAATTGTTGGGCTACCTGCAGGCAGTCTGATGCTACCTGCTTTATGTAAAATGCATTTTATACAAGAAGCTGGCTTTGCTGCAAGGCTTTAGTTGTCCCAAGCATGTTACCAACACCTGTGCCTTCTTTTCTGAAGCCTGCTTGTACGAATCGGACTTGAGCTTTCTACGTTTAAAGGAACTAAAGAGCCAGCAAAGAGGGAAAAACGTGAAAGGAGTGCCAGACCCTGACCCACAGCTCTGCTGTCAGCTGTACGCCACGGACCACTGGGCAGCATTCCCAGAAGCGATCGCTGGTTTTTGTCCTCCTGCCTGGGGCTGGATACCCCAAGACAGCACTGGCCAGCACCAGCCTCTCTCAGCGCCCATTTCTCCTGTGCACCATGGTCCTGCTTGTGTGCGGACTGTGACGTTTCCTTTAAAACCAAGGCACTCAAAACCCAGCCCGCAGCTCCTGGAGCTACTGGAGCCTCCAGCCCTCGCCCCTTGGGGAGCGCTGCCTCCTCCCAGCTGGGCCAGATGGGGATTAAAGGAGGCACCAGGGCTCCGGTGGAGACACTGCGTGTCTGCGTGCATCACCCACACTAATCCTGGACTGGGACACCGAACCCCTTTCTGGAGAGCGTGAGCGGTTCAGTTCCAAGCCACGACACCCTGCTGCAATGCAGACTGCAGGGCAGAGATGATCCCAAGCTGCAAACATGCTCCCCTCTGCTCCAACTCACTGCTGCTACAAAAGCATCCATGGGAGCGGAGATGCTGGCCGGGTCCATGTTACCTCCACTGCAGGCAGATGGAGAGGTCTGAGCGTGGAGCCAGCAGCTGCACGGTCAGCTCCCTCCCGTTTTCCAACACGCTTTGAAGTGCATGTAGAAAGGAGGCTGTTTCCAGGCCTCTGCCAGATACCGCTTCCACACAAGCTCCCTTCTTCCTGCACTCCTTCCCCTCCTCACTGGCCACGTGCCTGTGGAGGCAGCCTGGCCACACCAGGGCCACGCATGGGAGCATCTCCCAGGATGCGCCCCAACAAGCCCGGGCAATTCATTTCTGACAGAGCGAGATGGGAAACCATGGGGACTAACCCACCCTGGTGCAGCCACGCACACTGCAAGCGTTTCCACAGCACCATGCGGAGTGGGAGTGACCTTCGCCTCAAGGCTGGTGATGGGCAGGGAAGCCCGAGCGCACCGGGGGCATGCACTGGGCTGAACAGCCACATGGAAAAGAGAGAATGGGATGGGGAGCACCCCACAGTTATTTTCTGCCACGAAATTTTCCTTAAGAGAGAGAACATAGCACTATTTTTGCTCTGTTCACCTGACTAAATAATCCATCAGTCACGCAGCATCATTCAGCACACGAGGCGCTGCCTGGTGCTTGATCTCTGCTGAGACACAACCCGCGGGTCAGCGCTCCTGTTTGCACACAGGATGGGGAGAGCCCCCTGCCACGTGTCCTCCCCAGAAGGCACCCGGCACCCGTCCCTCTGCCCCAGCCATGTCCCACATGTCCCCTCACCGGCTTTCTCCAGGTTCATGGTGCAGGCTGCCTGCCCCGGTGTGGCAGCGGACAGCTCACGGGGGGACACCGGTGGCTCCTCTGTGGCCCGTGTCAGGGATGGGTGCCAGCCCTCCTCCGGCGAGACCTGCGTCTGCGAGAAGAAACGGGGCTGCTGTGACCGCTCCACGCCTACCTCCCCACACCGTCCCACTAGGGCTGCCCCATCACCGTGACTCTAAAACACGGTGTGCTCCCCAGATGCGTGGTGGGGGCCCTGCTGAAGCACCCACTAGCAGCCGGCATTTCTCTGAGCTTTCTGGGAGGCGTGAGCAGAGAGCGGGTTGCAGAGGACAGAAGTGTGGGACTGGGCATGCCCGGGAAAAGCCAAAGCCCTCGGCTGCAGTACGTGGTGACCTCCCGCTGCAGGCTGGGAGCACCTGTGACTGAAGCCAGGAGAGTCAAGCAGAGGCTGATGAGAAAGAGGGGGACAAAAAACAAGTGTAAGCCAGAATTAGATCAGCACAGCAAACGAGTGCCAGGAGTGGAGCTCCGGATTCCTCCAACCCCTCTGGTCCAACAGGGCTCGGTGCAGCTTGGCTCCTCCATTCCTTTCCTGCTGCTTTGTCCCAGTCAGCTCCAGCTACCCGCCGCAGGTCTCAGGACAACCCAGGACACCGTTCCCTCAAGGGGATGTCAGTGTCAAGAGGCCACAGTGATGCCTGGCCTTCCAAACCACTCACAGGTCCTCTTTCTCCATTGCTTGGGCACTGCAAAGCATTTTTAGATAGTCCCACAACTGCACCCTCCAGAGTGCTTTTGTCAAGGTGAACATATCAGGTTGCCTTCAGGTCTGCCCATCAGCCCATCTGCCCAACTACTTCAGTCACCCTGATCTTTCAGATGTTGTCTATATTCTAAGTGGCCTTAAAAAAAGACCATGGCTTGTGCACAGCACTGAACATGAAGTCCTGGGGCTTTTATAGCACATTGTGCCAGCCCACGTGAAGCACAAGCACCCCCGGCTCATCACACTGCGCGCTCGTTTCTCACTTGCAAGCCCTCCCTCATTTGCCACGAAGCGCTGGTGGGAGCCACCCTGTGAGATGGAGCATGGCTTCCAGCTTGGATAAAACTGGAGAAGAAATATGGAGGGAGGGAAAGCAATACAGGGAAGGTCAAAAATTTCTGAGTCTATTATATAACTGTGTTCATTGGCTTGCAGTAAAAAAAAATCTATTTTTAATACCACCAGTAAAAAAAGCACTAGTGAAATGGATGCTTCTGTAAAGGTATGCCACTGACCAGCTGAGCTCACACCATTGCTCCCTGCCCTGGTCAAAAGTTCCTTTTCTTACCGATGTCTTATCTAGGAGCACGTGGCATCACCTGCCAGTGAGCAATGTCAAAGAAACATGTCTCGCCCTGGCAAAGGCACTGCGGTGAATACTCGTTACACACAGCGTGCTTCTGAAAGTAATTTAAGAGGATGCAGCAGCAGCACCCGGACAGGAGCCGAGACTGGAGCAGCTGCATTTCTGAGGTGCCTTTCATTTGAAGCTCCAGGAGGCTTCTGCTGGAGGGAATTCAAGTCTCATTCAAGGCTGGTGTGAGATAACAAGGTGTTTTCTGTCCTTTCAAAGAAGGAGGATTTAAATGAGTTGCCTGAAGCCCAAAATGAACTGGTGACAGCAACATAAACAGGATCCGGGGGTGAGGACACTGTCCTCTGCCACAGCCTGCCCTCTGCAGTGCCACAGCTGCTCTCCTCCTCCTCCTTCTCCCTCCTGCTGCCAAACACTGGCCAGGGCAGGCGGTGTATTTTCTTATCTCCCTCCTGCCTTGAGTTCTTCTGGCAACCTAGCCCAGGAACTGCACAGAAAATGTTACTTTGAGCTGCTCCCTGGCATTTTCGATGCCTTCAGACCTTCCAGAGAGCTGAGACACTGTTTCCAAACCGTGTCCCTCACCAGCGTTACACATGAGGACCAGAGTAAAGGGCCAAGAGGAATTGTTCTGAAAAAGGCTGAGAGAGGGGAGCCTTCGCACCACTGCAAACAGCACTGGGTAGAGCTGCCGTGCACGTCCGTGCCCCGCACGGAGCTGGGCGGGATGCGCGCTTGTTCACTGGGACCGGCCAGGTGTGTGTTGCTGGAGGTGTTTGGGCATCGATCCCTGCTGGGGAACCCGTGCTGGTGGGGAAAGCTGCATGTTTTCAGGATGTGCTCGCCCACCCTCTGCTACCCCTGCAGGGGATCAAGCCCTTCTTACCTGGAGGGCCAGGCAGACACCGCAGGGGTTTGCAGCGTCCGGCCAGCTCACACCAAGGATTTTATGCTGGACCAGTGCAGGCAACAGAGGGACCCGGGCAGACGCATCCTCTTCGCTCCCAGCGACGAGTGCGTCCTGCCCGTGTCCTGAGATGGGGCAAAAAGCATCTCTGAGTCACCCAAGGGCGGATATCCCCCAGGGACAGACATGGTCCACCTGTCCCAGCCGCACTCTGCCAGCCCACCTCCTCCCTGCCGTCCCACACCGCACCAGAAAGGGGGGACAAAGGGAGACCTGCACAGGGGCTGCCCGCGGCCGCTGACGCACCTGCAGAGGACAGAGGCCGGGAGCCCCGCTGGGCTCGGCAGTGCCGTCGTTGTGCCTCCATGGTGGGCATGGGGCGGGAGGAGCTGGGCAGAGCCGAGTGGCGAGGCTCCTCACTCACTCCTTGCTGCTTGCGCCTCATTGAGAAAATGAGTGCCATAAAAGCCCTCAGTAATATTAAAAATGTTGACAGTGTTAATTAGAGAAATGAGCCCTTCAGGGTAAGATCGGTTGCCAATGACTGGTGCAGTAGTAGTGGGGATTCAGGCTGTATTCTCCTGCATCCTTACAGAGCTCTGCAGGGAGGACGGACCCAGACAAGCTCCACCTTGCAGTGCCCCAGACGCCAGACCTGTCCCCTGCCAGCAACACCCCCAGGATACTGAGGACACTGTCAGCCCCTTCTCACCACTGCCCCTCGCCCAGCCACTGGGATTCCCGTGATGTTATCTCTGAAAAGTTGCCAAACCCAGCTTGCATCACCGAAACCGGAACAACGGACCCTGCCAGTGTGAGCTCACTCCACTGCCCCCAAATGTTTTTTTTATTTGCCATGCAACCAAGCCCAAAAGGAGGCAGAGTGGCAGTGTTTGAAACAAACAGAAGTAGAACAAGATCTGGAGGGGCTTTTTCGCTGGCTGTGTGCTCATCTGCTACAGGAAAGGCGTCTGGCAAGGGCTAAGCCATGGCAGGGCCATGGGGCTGCGGCCAGGGAAGGGAAGCTCTTTAAATACCTCCCCTAGAAGCAGGGCTCTCTCACAGCGAGCCACACACTACTTGTTTTGTCACTAAGAGAAGCCAGGCACCCTGGAAAATCCTCAGCACACAATCCTCTGCAGCTCCTGGCCCGGGAACACCTCGCCTGGTGCTCACCCTGCTGCCAGCAGTTATGGATTTACATGGGAAACCCAAACCTGCACAAGCACCTGGGCAGGGACCCCACATGCCCTTGGCAGGGTGCTCCCAGAGGCGAATGGGACCTCAGGCCAAAACCACACGGTGGCATCCTCCGTCCTGCCAGCCTCAAGCACCCCTTGGAAAAAATCAGGTAAAACCCCACTACTGCAGTTTCTCCTCTAAAAGCACGAGGAGGCGCTTGGGCCAGAGGTGAAAGCTGGGTCTGGACAGAGAGGTGTCCTGGCTTTTCAGCTCACTGAAGGAGTCAGTTCATCGCTCTGGACTTCTCCTTCCCAGTCTGTAATTAGCTGTAACAATATTTCACACGCGCCGTCAAAACTGAGCATTTCAAAAGCCTTCGCCGATGCCTGGATAAAAGGCGAAGGCGCGCGATGAGCTCACGTCCCTGCCGTCAGCCAGACATGGGCAGTGGCAGCCACAGCCAGCGCCCAAGGGAAGGACGAGGAGCCCCGCGTCCGGCGCCTCAATGCTGACCAGCCCCGCCGCCTCAACAGGCACGGCCACGGCTGCCCCTGCCCCTGCCCCAGCGGCCTCCCCATGCCTTGGAGCAAGCGGCACCCGACAACACGAGCAGCACGGAGCCCCAGGGACACAGGTGTTCCAGCCTCCTCCCCTGCCGAAAGCCGCGACCCCGGTGGTGGGTACGGCCGTGTCCTGGCCGGTGGCCGGAGGTCCCGGCGAGCAGCCGCCTGCGTGACGGCTCAGCCGCCGGGAAACAGGGAAACAGCGTCAGGCTGAACTCACCTACCTGGTCTGCGTGCTGTGGGGGCACGGGGGGCCCTCCAAGGAGGCGAGCTGGGGCCCCGTGCGTTTCCTGTGCGTATTGCCCCCGTTTCTCTCTTACGTCTTAAATGTTAACCTTTCTGCCCAGGCTGCCCGCTCGCAGGCCAGGAGGGAATCGAGGCACCCCCTCCGCTCACCCTCCGGCTTGCCTAAAGCTTGCGCCCGCTTCCGTTTCTCAACCCCTCAGCCTGAGCTGGAAAGCAATGTGAAAAATGCAGGCTCGCTGGTTCCCGGCCTCTCCTCGCCCAAGTGCAAGAAAGGGCGTGAGCGCGGCAGGCTGCGCCCCAAGGGCCGGACGCGCCGCGGCGCGGTACTCACCGTCCGGGGGAAGGTCCGTGTGCCACACAGCCCCGGCGGAGGGAGCGGGGCCCGGAGCCCAGGTCTTGCGGGACGCGAGCATGGCACGGGGGTCCCGAGCACTGCGGCACCGCGGCGCCTGCGGAAAGCGCAAGGAAAGGCGGCTCAGGCCGCCCGGGACGCCGGCCGCAGATCTTCCACAGCCCAGGGGACAGCGCTGGAGCGAGCCACGAAAGCGGTACCGTCCCCGCCGCTCCCCAAGTTGCCTCGGTGCAGATTTTACTCGCCGGGGACGCCGCACAGAAAGCCCCAGGCTCGCCGGGCGCACCGGGCGGGCGTTACATAAATCGTGCCCGTAATTAACGCGCTCGCTGCTGTGCCCCTTCCAGGCCGCCCGGGATTTATTTCGTTTTAAACTCCGGGGCTGCGGCAGCCCCCCCGCAGCCCGATCCGCCGCCCTGCCCCGGCCCCTGCAGAGCCGCGCCGGGAGCACCGGCGGCACCGGATCGTGGGAGGCTCCCACCCCCCCCAGTCCCGGTGCCGGTCCCAGCGCCGCCCGCTGCTGGCTAGCAGGGAACCGAGCCGGGCACTCCGCAGCCCCGCAGACAAAGGAAACCGCGGCCCGGCCCGGCCCGG
>VXAL01015015.1:0-46084 GCA_013399475.1 Chauna torquata | reverse complement strand
CGCTCTCTGTGGACACCCCCAAACAAACCCCAACTGCCTGGGCAGCAACTGTGATGGGAACACAGTTTTACTGGTGGGGGGGCTGGGAACCCACTGGCAGCAGATACGTAATGGGAACGGGGGCAAGTTTTAGAGCACTGGATCCTAAAAGCCTCTTGGTCTGGTCTCTGACCGCACTCGCACCAGTCCAACGCTGTAACTGGGACCAGTAATACCCCCTACAGCTGCATGGAGAGCGCCACCACTCCAGCGTCCCGCTGCGACCCCATTTTGCATGCCGAGCGGGACTGGTCTCGGCTACCCCCAGCAGCAGTCCACAGAAAGTCTGGGCATGGGGGTCTCGTTCAGGGTGACCCCTGTGGAGGGGGGGCTCATCCGCTTTGCGCTCCTGCCCCCTGCCGCAGCGCCAGCGTCCTCCGGGCCATCTCCAATGCCCCTTCCCGCGTACGGTTGCCTCCGATGAAGCCGCTGGCGTGCACGAAGACGCAGCCGGGGATGCCGGTGAGCTGGGACAGCGCCTCATCGCGGATGCCGCGCCATGGTTCGGGGAGAGGAAGGCTGCAGGGGAAAAAGGAAGCATAGGGGTGAAATCCTGCCCCCTCCTCGCAGGGGACACCGGGGGGTGCTGTGGGATGGGTCTCACCGGCTCTCAAAGGTGCGTGGCCCTGCCGGGACGCTCTGCACCCGCCACTGCCCACTGCGGTCGGGGAAAAGCACCAGCTGGAGGGGGTCAGGCAGCGCCAGCTCCTTCTCCAGGTTGAAGACGTGCTCCTTCCAGGGGCAGCCGCCCTGTGGGAGCTCCAACACTGCCCCGCTCACGTCCACCTGGAGGGGGGACCACGATGTGGCTGTGTGGTGGCATATGGGGTCATACCCGCGCAGCCCCAGCACCGCCGCGTGCCTTGGTTCACCCCCCTCCACACGCATTTCTCCATTTGCAGGGCAAAGACTCCCCTCAGATGGGCCCCTGCACGGTCGTGGGGGTGGGCTACCATGCAGGGGAACGTTGGGGTGCAGAGAGTGTAGTGGTGGAGCATAGGAACGTGCACGATCGTGTGTGGTGATATGGGGGTGCGGGGGTCACGTGCAGGGATACGGGGTGTAGGGGGTGCAGGGCCATGCTCTGGGCTGTGCAGGGAGATTTATCCCGAGGGAACCTGGCCTCCCACTGCCCCAGAGCTCAAGCCCCCCTGTTTCTGACCCCTCAAAAATCAGCACAGGGAATACCTCAAAGCGTCGCTGGATGGCCTCCTCCACAAGCGCCCGCGCAGGCAGCCAGGCACGGTGGTAGTAGTCAAGCCTGTCCATGAACTCGCCCCCAACCAGCTCCATCGCCCGCTTGAACCCCGCCTGGTGACACAGAGCGGGGGTCCGTGGTGCCCTCAAGGAATGCAGCCCCATGCCCCGCCCTCCATGTTCCCTGTCCCCACCTCGGTGTCCTGGTCGGGGTCGTTCCAGCGGGGGTTCAGGTGGCCCACGCGGGCACTGAGGTTGGTGGTGAGGGCGTAGCGGGGCTCCCCGTCCATCTGCGCGATGCCGTTGTCGATGGCGTCGATCTCTTCCACAAAGTTCTCATACAGCTGGGGGCAGGGGGAGACAGCAGGGAATCAGCCAAGCCTGGAGCCCAACCAAGCACCAGTAGCTGGAAGAAACTGGTCCCCTCTTTTATGGGATGACACTCCAAAGAGAAAACTGCAGGGAAGGCCATGCGGTGCTGGTGGGTTAGAGCACCCTGTACCTTATCGTAGAGCACCGTCACGACGGGGCCATCCTCTGGTTGCCCCAGGAGCCCGGCGAGGATCTGGGAGCCGAAGTGGCAGTAAACCAAGCCGGCGCTGCTCAGCTTCGTGGTCCAGGGCTTGTTGGGCTGGAGGCTCCGCATGGACTGGGTGAAGGACCTGCAGGGCCGCAGGGTCAGCCCCAGGGAACCCCCATAATCGGGAACCCTGGTGTGGGGAGGCCTCACCTCTGGTGATGGTCGTAGCGGTGCCTCTCGGGGTCGTACTCGCCCCCCACGTCCACCACCACATCGCACTGGGCCAGGCGCTGGGGGTCCCGGGTGCGCACCACCTCCGCATCCTGTGGGGGGAAAGGCTGAGGCTGGTGGGGGGTTCAGGGGGAAACCCAGGTGGGACCGGGGACCCCAGGGTGGCCGCCAGGTGAGATCACAGACCCTGAAAACAGCCCCCAGGTGAACCTGGGGACCCCAAGTGGGGACCGGGAACCCCAGGGTGGCCCTCAGGCGGGACCAGGGATACCAAGGGGGGACTGAGGACCCCAAAGTGGCCCCTAGGTGGGACCAGGGACACCGAGGGGGGACTGGAAACCCCAGGGTGGCCCCTAGGTGGGACCAGGGACACCGAGGGGGGACTGGGGACCCTAAAATGGCCCCTAGGTGGGACCAGGGACACTGAGGGGGGACTGGAGACCCCAGGGTGACCCCTAGGTGGGACCAGGGACACCGAGGGGAAACTGGGGACCGTAGAACAGCCCCTAGGTGGGACCAGGGACACCGAGGGGGGACTGGTGACCCCGACAAGGGGCTGGGGACCTAAGGGTGGCCCAGGTGGGACCAGGGACATGAGGGTGGCCCGTGCGCGAGCTGGGGCATTACACGAGGTCCCCGGGCCGTTGCCGGAGCCCCGGGAGGGGACGGGACCGGCCCGGCTGCAAGGGACTCGAGCAGGCCGCGACCGCGGTGCCGGCCGTACCCGGTAGCGGGGCAGCAGGCGCAGCAGGTAGCACGCCAGCACCTCGTCGCAGTGGAAGGTACCGTCGTGGGTGCCTATGCGCGGGGCGGGGGCGGGCCGAGGCCGCTTGGGTCCAGCCCCGCTCCCGGTGACGGCGGCAGCAGCCATGAGGTGACCGGCGCGCAGCGCGCCGCGCATCACTGCGCATGCGCGGCCCGGCCGCCGCCGGACTGCGCATGCGCGGTACCACCCCCACACCGCCTCCCGACAGCGCATGCATCAGCCTCTCCCTCTCTCCCGCCCGTGTGCAGCTTGCGCATGCGCCAGCCCAGCCCGGCCCCTGCCCGGCCGCTCTGCGCATGCGTTAGCACAGCCCGGCCTACGCCCATTCTATCCGCGCATGTGCTAGCCTCGCCCGGAGTCCACGCCCCCGCCCCGCCCTCCCGCTCTGCGCATGCGCTGGCTCAATCCAGACCCGCCTGTCCGCGCCGCGCATGCGCCAGCTCAGCCCTTCCAGCCCCGATCCGCGCATGCGCATTGCGGAGTGGACCCCCACCCCCCGGGACACGTGGGGACACGGGGACGCGTGGGGACAGGGACACGGGGAGCACGGATACGGGGACATGGAGGGAGACCTATGGACACGCAGGGAGACACAGGGACACGTACATGGGCACGCAGGGACGCGTGAGGACACAGGGCCGGACAGACGGATGCACCCCACCACGGCCACTCAGGGACACGGCCACGTGCGTGGGCACACGGACACCCCCAGCAGCCCCCCACCGGCACAGACCCGGACAGACGGACGCGCAGCCCCCCCAAGAACCAGCCCGGGCGCCGTTCCCAAGCGATAGTTTATTTGCACAGAGCAGCATGTGGCGGCGGCCACAGCGACGGACCCGGGCCCCCCCCTGCATAAAGTGCACGGCCCCTCCCGTCCCCGCGCCGGTGGCACCGCTGTCCCCGGGGCCAGGGCGGACGCAGTGTCCCCATCCCCAGGCACCGGTGTCCTGCGGAGGGGCGGCTGCGATAGCGTCTTGGTGCCGAGGGGCCCACTGGGACCAAGGCACTTGGCTCCCTGTGTTTCCCCGCCTTGCTCCGGCATTTTGGGAGCCTCCGGGGTCCCGGAGCTGCCCTCCTGGTGGTTTTGCTCCCGTTGTCCCCAGCCTGAAGAGCCACCCCTGCGGAGGTGGCTTTGTGGGGGGGGACAGCAGGGGATGGGGCACCCCGAGGAGCCTCAGGAGCTCCAGCATTGCACAGGAAACCTCAGCTTGCCCCATCCGAGGGGCCCTCATCGTTAAGGGCCGCTCGTTAGCACGCAGCTCGGTTGAGAGCCCAGCCCCACCACGAGCTACAGCAAAGGAGCCATTGCAGGGCACAAGACCTGAGCGCGTGGTGGAGGTGGAGGAGGCACCCCGAGGTAGCTCTGCTCCCCCAGAGCGGGCAGTAGTGTTAGGAATGCACATCGCAGCTCGTCCGGCTGCTCCCGGACACGTTTCCCCTCTCTGGCCTCTCACCAGTCTCCAGGCAGCTCACAGGAGCACTTTTAGCACAGTCCAGCGCGCGGCTTGGCCAGGGCAACCACAACGTTTTCTTGCAGAGGTTCGGGGTGTGCAATTCCACCAGCATCGCCCGTTCTGAATCAGGGCGAGCGCATGGGTCCCTCGGGTCCAGGAGGGGAGCAGAAGATAGTGCCAGTGGCTCCCCAGTGCCACGAATGTGCCAAACCCCAGCTTCTCCTTCCAAGCAGCCTGACTTTTTAAGGTCAGAAAGAAGTGGTTCGATGCAGCCTAGCCTAAAAACATCCATAAAGGGATAAGTCAGCTCTTGCAGATGGCACACAAGCGGAAAAGCCACTCATGGAGATGGGGGGAAACGTGCGGATCTGGGTCTGTCACTGCTCTGCAGCGAGCAAACCTCGGCCACCGTGGGTAAGAAGGCAAAGCAGGACCTGCAGTAGTGTGAAACCAAACCATCTATGTACAACCTCCTGCCCAGGGTCACGTCCCTCCACTCGCTGCCTCTGGGAAGCCAGACTGACTTATCCCTTTACTCGCGGGTGCTCAAGCCCGTGGCCGGAATCAGGAGATCTCGTTGCCAAAGACCTCGAGCACCAGTGGCGTGAGCTGCATGCTGTGCTCGGGCTGGAAGGAAAGGCAGCGGTACTGCTTGGAGTGCTCCTCGTTGAGGCTCCGCAGGTCGGCCAGCTTCTGGATCATCTTGGCGTAGAGCAGGCGGCTGCCGGGCGGAGGGTGCCTGCAGCGGATGTAGGTCTGGAGGATGTCCGAGAGGCGATCCTGGATGGACTCCACCAGCGAGGTGTCCTGCACGCCGGGGCGATCTAGGAAACACCGCCGACGCAGGGTCACTCCCTCCCCGCCTCTCCGGCCAGCTGCGGTGGCGAGGCAGGGCCGGGGGACGTTGCTGGGGGGCGAGTGCTGTGACGCAGCCAAAACCTGGAAGGTTAGGGAGCCTGGGGAATGGGTGTCCTCCTACCTGGGGACAGGATGCAGATGGCCATGAGGAGCACGTGTTCTTCTTCGTGAAGGTTCAGCTTCTTCAAGCCAACCTGGAATTTCACGAGCGGCTCGAGCAGGTCCATGCTGTGGCCGGCTGGGGAGAGAGAGGAGCCTTCAGCAGAGTCTGCTCTGGGACAAGATCTCAGATCTACTGCAGCTGAGGGACGAGCGTGGAGCTCAGCAGCTCCTCCTTCAGTGCAGGAAAGAGCCAGGATGGTGGAAAAGGACTTCTGATACAGCTTAAAACATTGTGGTTTTTTTTTTTCAATTGCACTTTGCTCCCCAGCAGTATCTTTAGGGCAGGAGATCACGGAGCAGATTACTTTTGCAAGCTATAAAGACAATTAACCTACAGGCATTTTGCCTCCTTACCACTTCCACACTGCACTGTGTCTTGCAGAAACATCACAAACCCCATCTTGTGTGCCCAGAGCACCCTGCAAGCAGACCTCGTTCCTGCCCTCAGCAGCCCTGTGCCAGGTCCCAGTGCACCGCTCGCTCTGCCCGGTTTCCTTGGGGTCTCGCTGGCGGATCTCTGCCCTTGCGCCAAGGATCCCCGGGTTTCTCTAAGGCTCTTCCAAGTGCAGGGAGAGATTTAAGATCCATAGTGCATCGTCTGCACACCCTGTGCCCCAAATTCTAAAGTGAGGGAGGTTTAGGACAGGATTCACCACCTCTCCTAGCAGAACAGGTTCCTGGCTGCAGAGTAGAGCCAAGGGGACAGCACGGTGGCTTTCCACCCTCGCGACAGCTCCGAGCAAACCGAACTCAAGCCCCAGCACAGAGCAGGGAACTGCGACAGCTCTGAGTTGCTGCCACGCTGCTGGTTTTGCCTTCCTTCAGGAGTTAACAGCTCTTTCCAGCCATCTGGTCCAGCCGCAGGATGCACACACGTCCCGCAGCATGGGCTCGGGAGATAAACAGAGCACGGCTGGCAAGCGGTGGGGGGGTCTTGGATCAGCCGTGACGCTGCTGAGCTACCGGTGCTGCCGTCTCTGCCGCAACCTTGTAGCCTGCCAGTGCATCCCTGGTTGCATCAGGGACTGTTCAGTGTGGGTTTTTTGCATCTGAATTCCAGGCTGGAATGACATCTCTTAGCCCGCAGCGAGCAGAAGAATGCCCGGTAGCGCTTTACCTTGGGTGACGTCGCTGACTCTGTACTTGAAGTCAGTGCTGCCGCAGGTCCATGACATGTCCTCAAGGATGAAGGACTGATTTGAGCGCAGCATGATCACCTCAATGGCACTGGATTTCAGCAGGGCAATCTGGTCCTCTGCGGTCAGATCCCTGCACAGGGGGAAGAGGGTGATGCGAGACGGGTCTGTGACCAGAGGCACGGTCCGTGCCGCCCACACGCCAGGTTCTCCGTCAGGAACCTGGTCTCTTTGCTGGGGGCACCACAGCTTCTCCCTCACCCCGCGGTCCTAGGTAATTAAGCAGCAGGCGTTTCTGCAGCTACGTTTATTGAATGGCAGCACCCAGCACCCTGGGCACCAGCCTGACTCGTACTGGGCTGGAGTTAAATGGGATCTAAGGTTGGCACCTTAGGATGCCAGGATGGGCAGCAAGGATGGGCACTGCTCACGTGGCCTCGAGCATCTTTCTCAGGAGCTCAAGCATTTTGCTTACATGGTCTGGGTGAATCCAGCTAAAGATAGAAGAGGAATAACCCCAGGAAACAGGAGAGAAAGAAAACATGAAGGTAGGAACAGACCTGGGAAGGGAGCAGAGCCCTGAAGATGAATCAGAGAAAAATGAACTGACTGCGAAGGGTGGGACAGAATTCCAGAGAGCAGAAAACCACCACGGACAGCGGGTCTGCGAACAAACGTCTCACCTGAATCCTGGGATCATTTTGGCAAAGCCGATCACCTTCTGTATGCTGTAGCTGACCAGGTCAGCCAAGTGCGGGAGCATGGAGAGGTGGGAGAACTCGATGTTCATGGAGGAGCTCTCATCGTTCTCCTCGGAGAGGACCAGGTTTGAAAACATCTGGGGCTCCACGGACTCTGGAAAGAGAAAGATGGTCAGAGGGTGCCCCAGTCACGGGCAAAGGGAGAGACGCCGGCCCGAAGCAGGAACAGTGTCCATCCTGCCAGGAGGTCTTTGCGTTGCCTTGAGAGAGCCGGACGTGAGGAATGGGGCTGGGAGAGCAATGTGATAGCAGTCGTTCACCAGCTGTAGGACTCCTGCGGTGGGACCTTTAACTCCTCTCCTGTGCTGTCACCAAGTCTAACCGCAGGCAGAGCCGCAGCAGTGCAGCCCAGCGCTTGCGTTCACGCTCCCCTTAGCTGTTCCACAGTGCTGAGCTGCACAGAGGGCCACGATCCAGCCGAGCACTTAATGCTTTCAGCTCACAAGAAGCCCTCTAAATATCCCCAGGAGGCTCTTAGAGTTAAATACGTTCCCCAGGAGAGGTAAGACAAGTGCTTTGCCCTTGGCCAGACATAGAAAAACCTGCTCCTCTTCTACCCCCAGTAGCACGTGGGCGCCCAGAGTCCCACCCGGAGAGGTGAGTGCGGTACCTGGGAACGCGCTGAAGGCATCGGAGCCAAAGACATCAGTGGAGTCCTCCGAGGAGAAGTCCTGGGTGAGCATGGAGGAGGACCGTGCTGCCACCCTGCTGCTGGATTTGCCTCTCACCGGGGGCTGGAAGAGAGAGCGGGACGTGAGGAACGGGGCTGGGAGAGCAAATCGATAGCGGCTGTTCGCCTGCTGCCAACAGCATTGAGATTTTTGCGCTGGGATTTTTAATGGCTAACGGGAGCTCATGGGATGAAGCTGGTTAGATGCAGCTAGGTGGGAACCACCGGGGGTTGCTGGTGCTGCGCGTGGCAAGCAGGGCTGGCGTGTCCCTGACGTACCCGAAACTTGGTGAAGTCGGAGTACGTGGGGTCGTAGGTTTTGTGATGCGCCTCGAGGAGGATGTCGATGACTTTCTGCTGCTCCTCCGAGAGCTTGGGCTTCAGGCTCTCCTTCAGCGCTTCCTCCTCCTTGCGCTTCATTATCATCTCGCGCTTCCTCTGAACCTCCTCATCCGTCAGGATGACTGCAGGGATGGGAGGAAAGGGAAAGCATCAGAAACAGGTGCCGGGGAACCGGGACTGAAGCAACTCAGGACCACTGCTGCCAACAGCACCCAGCAGCATCCCTGCCACGTTGCTAATCAATTATCGAACCTGCAGCAACCCCGTCCTGCTCCCGTCCTCGCCTGCCAGGTCACAGCTCCCTGCTACGAGACCGGCACCGCTTAGGTGCTTTTAGGCAAGGACTGGGTGCAGCGAGGTCACATCAGTGCTGCCACGTGTTTGCTCTACTGCAACCTTGCTGTTTGCTCTGTGCTTTCGGGTGAAAGAAATCTTGATCCTGCGAGACACAGGCCAGTGGGTTCATCCTGCTCCAGCGCAGCTCCTGCGCTGCTTTCAACTCCTGACAACAGAGGGAGCACGATGCGGCGGCCGGCACCGCTCAGCCTCCGTCAGGCAGCAGGCAGCGGATGGTCCGGGTGTCTGGCAGCGCTTCTGCAGCATCACAAGTACTTTTAAGCTAAGCGGACATATAAACGTACCCACATATTGCTTATACTGTGGGCGACAGCCTTCAGCAGCAGCCAAGAGTTGGACCCGAAGGCAACACGCAAAGCTTCTCCCATTTACTTAGGGATAGGGAGCATCCACGGACAATTTGGCTCCAACGTTACCTTTATAAAGAGCTTAAACACCTGAATGGCCTCAGAGGGTTAGAAAAGCAAGAGAGCCACAATAATCTCTTGGGGTAGCAACCAGCCATCCTCACACCCAAGTCCCACTCAGTCGTTAATACTCCCAATCAGCAAAGCACATCCACCGGCGGGTCCTAAAAATAGCAACGCCCGTCCGTCAGGATGCTGTTAGCCTTATAACCAGTCATTAGCAAAAAAAAAACCCCAAGCAGGTTATCTGATGACGGGAGGCCTTCTGCCCGCTGCGGGTCGCAGAGGGACGTAGCGTGGGGCGAGTCGGGGTGGAATTTGGAAGGCGAGGTCGGTGAAGGCGGTGGGGCTGGAGGCTGCAAGGAGCTGTTTGCAGTTCCCGGCCCCTTCTGCCGCGTTTAGCCGACAGCATTTTTCCAATACATTTTCAAACTTACACAACCTCAGAGGGGATTTAAAGATCTGGGAGGCACGGGAATGACTGGCTTGGGCCAAAAGGTCGCTCCCGTGACCGGCACGGTACAGTCAGTGCTGCAGGGGACAGCCCCGCTGCTGGGAGCGAAACTGGGAGTTTGCCATCTCCCGTCCCGGTTGTTATTAGAAAAGCATCGGATCCATCTGGGTGCTGCATGCAATGAGGGAAAATTCGTGACCGAGGAGGGACGGCAAGGGGGAGCACCGCGCGGGGCTGGGAACGAGGACGGGGACGGAGCCGAGATCGGGTCGGTCGGCTCCTCCTTGTCCCGCCTGGGTCTCCCACGCTCACCCCAGCACCCAAAATGGAGGAAGAGGACGGGGCAGCGACACCCTGCTGCCCGGCCTGTCAGAGCAGGAGCTTACACCGCCTCCTTCGCAAGCAATTACGGGGTGACTGGGGCTTCGGTATGACCTCGTTGCAATTAGCGCTATTTAAATGCTTCGTGCAGGAAATATTTGCTTTTAAAGGGCTGTCAGAATAGATTTGTTTCCAGTGCCTGCCAGGAGAAACACTGAGGCAGCAGAATTTCCCAGGCTGGTAGGAGCTTTTGACGAGCAAAAGCATCTCCCAAAGCATCGCTTCCACAGGGGAACAAACGCTGGCGAGGTTCGTGCTCCCTGGTCCTATCCCCTACGGCAGACGGATTTCCCTGCACAGGGTCTGCGCAACGAAGCATCGACATCCCCTGTTTGTCCCAGGGCTGCCGGTGCGTTGAGGCTTGGCAGCCCATGCTGTGGGCTGCACATCGCTCTGAATCCATTGCAAAACTGCCAGAGATGCTGACAGAAAGGGGCCATGGCCCCGGCTGGCAGCGGTCCCTGTTTTGGTGTTTAATGCTCTGATAGGACTTGCCGGAGCTCACAGGAGACCAAAACCCAAAGGAAGCCCTGTAGGCAAATCAAAGGGCGTTTTAAAAAAATCAGATAAAGTGGAATTGCAATTCCTTTCCAGCTTGTCTTGCGAACGAAGGTGTTGTGAGCCAGCGCACTGACACAGCGGTGCTGGTGCAAGCCGCAACAGAGCCCAGCACCGGCGCAGCGGCGGATTGAGAAACACCCCAGCACTTCTGGGGAAATCATCCCAGGTGACGACAGGGAGCAGCAAACCCGAAGCACACCTTGCTCTGGGCAGGGAGAAATGGTAACAGCACGCGGATGAGGATGTCGGCGCAGGAGTGGCTTGCGTGCTTTACAAAATTCCTGGGAAAAAGGATTAGAACCTCATTTACCCTGTGTGCTCAGAAGGATGGATGTGGTCCAGCACACCCCTGCCTGCCCGCACCTTCCCCTCGAGATCGTGCCCCAGGTCCGATCCCTTCCCGAACGCTGAGCTGGAGACGTCCAGCCCCAGGCTCCTGGCGTGACCAGAGACGCGGCTGAGTGCTCGTGGGCTGCCCTGACCCAAAGTCCGTGCGGAGGCTAAGATAACGTCTGCCCATCGCTTCCGGACAGACACAGGACCTCTCTGCAGACACCACAAGCACAGCAGGGAAAGCCACAGCCGACACCGAGGGCTGCGCTGAGGTTACTGAGCGCATGAGGATGCAGCTGGCCGGGCGAGGATACAACCACGCAGCCCCAGCCAAAGCAGGGGCTCGAAGCGCCGGAGGACGGCACGGAGGTGGACTTGCTCCATCAGGCGAGGAAAGAGCAGCCGATCGCAAACCGAAAACGAAGCTTGGCAAACACCAGGCATGAAATACGCTCGCTGCACGTCACTCAAACATTCCATCAAAGCTTGCACCGCGGGCGCTTCCGCCTGCCCCAGCTGGGCACGGGGACACTGGCCGGCCCCAGGAGCGCAAAAAGCCCTGGGGGTTTTCCCCCACCCTGCGACAGCCTGCCTGGGGTGGCATTCGGGATCTCGCTGGGACAGAGAGAAGCAGAAATACCCCTTGCTGGAGCAGCGATTTGCAGCTGGACGAGGGCTGAGCAGCAGAAGCAGCGGTGTTTCTGTGTTTAATACGCTACAGGGACGAGGCACACGCATCGAGGGGCAGGAATCCTCCCTGAACAGCCCTGCGGGGCGTTGCGACCCTGCTGCTCGACTGCCAAGAGCGCCCAGGATCGCTCTGCGCCGGTTCACGCGATGAGCACCTGATGCAGCCTTTGCAGCTGCGGGAGCAAAGCCCAATTCACCCCCACTGCCTCTCCCAAACCCGTGCCTGCGCTTCCCNTCCCCCACAGCCCAGCTCCCACCGCTGAGCCCTGAGCACCTTCGTCATCAGGAGACGGAGCGGATTTAACAGCCGCCAAAGCCCTGCAGGTGTTATCGGCCAGCGGGGACGGGACGAGGGGCGACGCAGCCGGAAAGCCGCGCTGCGCAACGGGAACGCAAATGTTGCAACGGGGGGGTGTTATGGGGTGCTACGGGCTGGCCGGGCGGCACACATCTCCTACAGCACTTGGGTTTGCGCAGGAGCCAGAGAGGGTGAAAGCTTGCAGCAGAAAGTAAAGCGATGTGCAAGCAGCAGCGCTTTAAATCGCAGGTCCCGGAGCAAAGCGGAGCAGCCACAGCGGCTGCGCGACCCCCGGCTACGGCTCCCCACCGCTGAGCGGGTCGCGTCCCCCCGCTGCAGCCGAGCTGCGGCTAACCGAAGCGATGCTTGCACGGATTTCAGAGAGGGCCCTCCAGCTGCTCAGCCCCCACCAGCTTCCAAGCCTGCCCTAATTACAGGGGACGCTGGATGCTTACAGCAGGCGCTTCGAGCCCACGGGGAGCAGATGCTTCCCAGCCAGCCTGCGAAATCCAGACGCCGCCGAGTGACGTTTTCCTGGACGGCCACCGCTCTTCCTTCCCTCTCGTGCTCCTGCTTTGCCTCTCAGCCAGTCTCTGGCATCCGCACGGGTCCCGGTGGCCGGCGTTGCACAACAGCTCCCGGGCTGGGGAATAACGCATTCCGCCTTTGGGGCAGTGGGGACGCTTCTCGGTTTTGAGTCCCACCGCCTGTTCGGGGAAGCGGAGGAGGGCTGGAGAATCCACCTCCCTCCTGGTGCACCCACGTCCCTCGCTTGCGGTCCCACCCTGAACAGCCTTAACCCTGCTCCCCTCCAGACCGAGCAGGGAAATTCCCCTCTCCCTTTCCAGCTTCTCCTCCTCTCCCTGGCTCCCAGATGATGGCTTTTTAATTCTCCTCCCTTTGGGGGATTTTCAGCACTGACATCACAAATTTGAGCCTCGTGGTAAGAAAGCTGAGCATCACCTGCTCGTGACTACAACCGCGAGCCTTTTCCTCGGAAAAGGGGAGAGTGGTGAGAGCAGACCCACGGGGCGCAGACCCCAGGCAAGCCAGACCTTGCTATGGCACCAGGCATGGGGAGCAGCGACGTCCGAGGACCTGGCTGCAGACAGACAAACAGCCCCAGGACACGGCGAGCGCAGCCGGGACCCTCCCCGATCCCAGCTGACTGGCACCACGACAAGCACAAAAAATTCCCCAGCAGTAACACAGCGGGGAGAGGATAAACGCAGCGCCGCGAGGCTGCTGCGGTGACACGTTATCTCCCTGCTTTGCACCTTTAGACCGCAGCTGAAGGGAAACCTGTCCGCTGCCCCTGCGCACGTACGCTGTAAACACTGAGGAGCTGATAATAGGCAGGGAAAAAAGGGGCAGAGATGCCAAGAGAGGTGAATCGCCCATGGGCTAGGGGTGGCTGCAGGTCCCTGGAGGGATGGATGTCCCTTTCTGAGTGCCAGGCAGCTGGCAAAAGGCAATTTTGCGGGGCAAAAGGGATAACTTAAGCATTTTGTTGCCACCCAAACCAGTGCCAAAGCGGGCGGTGGGACTCTTCGCGCTGCTTTATCCTGGGAGAAATCAGCAGCAAGCGGGTAGGGCAGCCGGCAGTGCTGCTGGGCTGGAAACCTGCCCTCGCCTGTGCCATCCAAAGGCAAACAGCTCCCAAAACCACCTCCAGACGACGTAGCTTCTCGCCTGGGCTGCGAGATGGATTTTGCCTCCGCTGATCGCCTGCCGCTGCCCTGAAAGCTTGCCCTGCGCTTTACCCCACGCAGATAAGATGGGTGGAAAACCACAAATATTTGCTAACGCTGGCTGCAGAGAGCCCGGGGTGAACCGCAGGCGTGGCGGTGGGGCCGTGGATCAGCCCGACGGCTGCCGCAGCCCCCGGCCCTGACCCTGACCCTCGCTGCTCCCACGCGCTCAGCGTGTTCCTGCGCTGCCTCGGCTGCCCTCCAGCCTCCACCTCGTCCCCTCCCCGGTCCCTCACAGGGGACGGCGGCTGCCCCGATGCTGTCCTCAGCTCCCCAGGGAGCACGAGCAGGCCACGGCTTTTGCTCTGCGTGAATTTCAACACGCGTGATACCTTTGCCTTGTTGCGCTTCTCTGAGCGCCGGCTCCTCCAGCCCATCACCGCAGCATCGAGCCCGCTGGTGACATCCCTGCAAACGTGGCTGAGGACGGTGTCAAAAACCATCCAGGCTTTTAGGTCCAACCACCCCAGGACCCAGGGAGGAGACGGGACTGCCTGCACCAGACCTCAAATCAACGCAAGCGCACAGTGTGTTGACATCTGCCCTCTTCCTCCTCTTTACCCACATCTCGGTCTCATTTCTGCTTCGGGCTCATCAGCAGCGGAGCGAATCCAGCCCGTCCTTGCCCGTGGCACTCCTCGCTGCCAGCAGCGACAGCCTGGGGAAGACACGAGCCCCCTCCAGAGTTTAAAGATCCCTGATGTGACCTAAAAATAACAGCAGCGCACCTTGTTCCCATTCATTTAACCAGCAGCAAAGTCCGCAGGAAGGCTATTTTTAGGCTCCTTGGTTAGGTTTCATTAATACAGTAACAGTTTGCTAAGGGGGTCGTTTACAAGTTAACTCCTGCGGAGAGCAGGCGGATCCCTGGGACCCGGGCCCCAGCCACTGCTGCTGAATTTTCCAGCCCTTCCCGGGTAATTAACTGGTACAAGTCAACACATTTCCCTCGTTAGCAACGGCTGCACCAAATGAGCCGCAGCAACCGGAGCCGTACGCTCCCAGCAGGCGGCTTCGCGCACCGGGGCATTTCAACGCTCTCCTTTTTAATGAGCACGGTGCATTTTCTCCCTCTGCGTGTCGTGATCACAAGATAACATCGGTACAAGAAACACCAAAGGAGAGGGGTCTCCTACCACTCCGGGAACACCACGAGACTCCTCCGAGCTGGTTTTTGAAGCAGGTGCCTAACGGTGCTGTTTTATCCGATGCAACAATAGCTACCGAAGCAGCGAAACGCCAAGACCGTGCTTTGCGCAGAGCGTTGGTCAGCTACGGAGACCGGGGCCGGCTCTCTGCTCCTGTCCAAACGTTAAACCAAAGGAAGTGGCTGTTCCCGCGGGGCAAAACGCAGGACGTGGGCTGTGCTACCTGGGCTCACCCGTCCCTGTACTCACGCAAGAGAAAGGTTCACGTGGTGGTTACCTGGTCTTTGCCTTTCCGCCTCTCCGTGGGGCATGGCTGCTCGTTTAAAAGCAGAAGATCCAGAGACCTTCTGTTCCTCAGGGATCGGCTCGGTCTTTGGGACCCCGGTTTGGAAATAAGTTGGAAATTCAGGCATTTTTTCTGCAAACACCTGCAAGTTCCGATTTGAGGACCCAGTTCTGTGCTCCGGCGGCGCCCCGTGGCGTCAGGCACTGTTTGCTCTCTGCTCGTCATGTAAGGAAACCGGCACCACTTCAATTTTCCAAGCCGGTTCCAAATTTTCAGGTCCGTCAATCACAGGACACAATGTCCTGTTTGCAGAGTCTCCTAGCAGAGGGCTGTTATTTTGGTTTGAACGCTACGCGAACACCAGTCTTCTCCTGAAGACTTAAGACATGGAAAGCATGTGTGCGTAGGAGGAAGTGTGTCAAACAGCTTTTATTTTTAAAAGCCGCTTATCTAAAAATATAGTTGAAGAAAATAAATATTTGGACAACATTAGTCTGTTTGAATTGGGTTAAAAACTGCTTTTCTTCCCTCTGCTATTTGCTTAAGTCTCCGCCGTGCATGTGGCCGGATGGACGGGCTCACGTTGCAAGAACGAGCGCCCAAAATAAAGGCCCAAGAGGTGTCCCAGAGCAAACCGCGAGCCCGTTCCACGCTAACGCAAATCACCATCGCACAGCCCGCCCGTGCTACGGGGAAGCTCGTTCGATTCTCCCTGTCTGGCTGCAGCGAGGGGCACGTGTTGCGGGAGGACGATGACTTTGCACGGGCAGGACACGAGTAAAGTCAGACCGCGAGTTAATCAGAGCCAGCCCCGGATGCGCTCCCTGTGTGGCTGCCCTCCAGCAGCCAGCAAAGACGAGCTGGCTGTAACGCGGGCAGCTCCCCGCATCGCTAATGACCGCAGGAATAGCCGCAACCATTAAATGAGCTCCTCTCAATCATTACCCACAACATCCCCTGCCCTTTGCATCCTCTTCGAACGCAGCTGAATCCTGATAAGGCTTTTACAGCTTCGTGCTCGCAGGCTCTCCATCCGCACCGCACGTTAATTGAGAAGGAAAAGGACATCGGAGCACAAGGCTGGGCCCTGCTCCACGGGATACTCACACTCTTTCATCATGCCGATGTCCACGCAGCGCTTCAGCCGGCAGGCCTGGCAGTGCCGCCGGTTGTCCTTGGTGATCTTGCAGTCACCGTTGAACGGACACGTGAACATCGCCTTCCTCTTCATGCTTCTCCTGGAGAGGAACGGAAAAAACACCCCGGGTCACGCAACGCAGTTTTCACCGCACAAGAGGCTGCTCCAAACCTCGGGGAGGGGAGATGCAAGCCCAAAGCCAGCTCTCCGGACAGCAAACTGCTGCAGAAAGACTGCCAAGAGCACGTCAGAAACGTCTCGGAGCTGACACCGTTCAGCTCAGCCGGTCTCTTGCAGAGACTAAGGCTGGAAGGCTGCACCTGGTTGCACGCACCTACGGGTTTGACCTCCGAGGTCTGGTCACTGCTGCGCAGCATGGAAAAGGTGGCTTCTTAAAAGGACACAGCCCATGGGTTCAACCACCATTTAAAGAGCTTTCTGTTTTCAAAGGTGTTTTGAAGCCCAAAAGAAGGGGGTGGAAGGGTTGTAGAGAAACCCCCCACCTGAGCCACCAGCAACAAAGGAAACCAGAGGGCAGACCAGCACGTACCAAAGCAGTGTTATTAAACATTTACCAGCCTTTAAAGCCCAGCTTTGCTAGAATAACTGGCTGGAGTACATGTTTGCGTGTGCACGAGAAAAATCTCACTGCAGGATACAAGAGAAACAACGCTTAACATAATAACCTCTTTTCCACCAAAACCACCCCGTGCCACGTTCATCCGCTGCTACAATCAGGACTGTAAATCTTCCAAGTACAAAGGGTCAAAGCCACAGCTCCCAGCGAGAACTCGCCTTTCTGCGCAGCCATCCAGCGTGACACCCACTAATGACACATTGCAGGCATAGCTCAGCTCGTCCACCGAGGGCGGTTTCGGAGATGCCACATCTGTGCTTTGGAGCAAGTTACTCAACAGTCTTCCACCAGCGAGCAAAGCTTATCTTTATTTGCAAGCGTTTCTACGCATGCCACGCACTCTAAATGAAGATGGGAGTTTGGCTGGAGGTAAACCAAGCCCAGGGCACCTCCGGGCTGGAAAGTCAAAGTGAGGATGCTCAGAGGGGAAACGCAGCAGAAAAGCCCTTGGGAAGAGAGCAGCGCTGAGATGCAACTCGGGTACAACAGTGAGAAAGCAAACCTGACTGCCCCAGTGTTAACGCTGTATTTCACCTGGATGAAGCGTCTCCCGCGAGGAGCAGCCCCGAAAAAATCCCCTCGCGATGCCAAGCACAACCCTGAGGTGCACGGCCCTGAGCTCTGCGGGCAAACGATGTGGACGCAGCAGGCGGGTGATGGCAGAGGCGAGGGCAGACGGATCTCCAGCCCAGGAACAGTGCCAAGGCTGCACATATAGGGCATAAATATATGTTCCTGGGCTGCGGACCCAAGCGGCACGTAGCGTGCAATTAGAGGCTGTTTTAAAAAGGGAGACGTAAACAACGAGGTTTTACTCTCCCCTCACCCAACAGATGAATAAATGCATTTAGGAAAATTAATACAGGCGAGGCTGACGGCAGAGCCTCCATAACCTGCCTTATGCAGCTGCGCTCAGCTCGAAATTCGTGTTTCACCCAGCAGCTGGCTCTCAGTTTTATCGCTTTTCTCTGGGTTTTCCCCTTCCACCAAGACCAGCAGCACCTTCGCTCTCCCAGGAACAGGGGCAAACGCTGCCCAGCCCAGGGACAAAGCAGGATTTGGAACAGAGCACCCTGGAATCTCCCAGTTTCGGTGAACAACTCCTGTACTTTGAGTAGCTGGAGCAGCATCTGCTCCCCCACAGCCCAGGGCAAGGCTGGGGAGGGCACAAACAAGAGAAACACGAGGCCCTCGGGCAGGGAAAGATGTCCCGTGTGCAAGCCAACATTATGGTTTTGGTATGAAAATTGCAGTTTATTCGAATCCAGGGCGGCTGGGCACAATAAGGGTTTCGAAGCAGCCGCTTCTCTGCCCTCGGGGTCGGCGGCTCACGGCTCCAAATGGCCTGGCCTTGCATCAGCGGCACAGAGGAGCGCGAGCACACGCCGTCTGGCTGCGGTGTATTTTTGTACAGGACTCGCCATTTCAAGGCTCATTTAGATCCCTGTCCCAGGCAGGCTGCCGAATGTTTAAAAATAACAAGATCCCTCCCTGCGCAAACCCAGCCTGCGGGTAGGAGTAAACACGGCCACGTCCGGCGGCAAGGGAGCTCAGGTTTGCCGAGCAAGGAGCTCCGAGGGCTGTAAGAGGTGGCGGTGGGGAGCGGGGACAGCATTCCCGCGGGTGTTCCCCAACACAACCGCTCACTGCCCGCGGACGAGGAGGATCACGCACTGCAAAGCACGGGGGTGACACCCGGCGCTCGCAGGACGCCCGTCTCGCGGGGACAGAGCGCGCGCCTGCTTGTGCCGTGCCCAGCGGGATTGACCTTTGAAGGGAGCCTCTCTGAACTCATTAGCAAAACGAGATTTCAATGCACGCAGCTCTTGCATTTACAGAACCCGTGAAAATACTCCGGCTCCCGAAAGCTACCCTACTCATAACCGAACCCCGTAGCAGCCTTCCTGGCACCGCGTCCTTGTCATCGGCCCCATGAGTGGGCTGGGGACCACGTGGCTGGCACGCGGGGACTCAGTCTGGCACCAAGCCTGTGGCAGAACCGCCTTCCCCTGTGATGGCTGTGCCCTGCTTCACAAGCTGTCTGGGGGTAGGATAATTCCCTATTTCTTCCTCATCGTGCCTACACAGTCACCCAGGGAAGCCCAACACCAGCAGCCAAGTCAACGCTTGCAGCAGAGCTGTGGCTCTCCGGCACTGTTTGCCTTTTCTCCCCCAAATCCTGCTTGCTCCATCCTCTGCTCCCAGGAGCTGGTCAGACAACTGCTCCTCGCCCTGAGATATCTTCAGAGACCCCCTGGCACATTCCCGCTGGGAAATATATTAAGACCAGCCCTTTGAAGCAAGCCAAGGAGCGAGGCTGGTGCCTGGTTTCTGCTGCTTGCTTTCCACCCCTTACAGAGCCAGCCCAGGCGTCTCCGGACCATGCTCACCTTGGACAGGTGCACAACCCCACTCCCCAAGGTCTGGGATCACTCCTGGCCTCTGCATTACCTGGATCTCGGCATCCAGGTTATCTTAGCATCCTTTCCCTCCCCACATATTTAAAAAAAAAATCACAGACCAGGCTCTCGGGCTGCCCGCTTTCCAGCAACAGCCACGTGGGTGCAGGAGGATGGAGTGTTTTAAGCTAAACGGCTCACAGCCCTGGGGAAGCACAAAGAAGGGATGGATTTATTTTAAATGCAAAGAAAAAAACAGTTTCGTGTAGAACAGTGCAAAGAATAATTGGGGAGGATTATAGGAGTGGGAGACGCAGTGATGCAGACAGGATGGGTGGGGAGCTGTTAGGTTTTGAAATAGCCGGAGCCTTTCCAAGGAGCTCTGCTATTAACACCCAGCGTCATTGTGCTGGAGAAGCCTGGGACTATAGAAGAAACCGGAGAAACTGTGGATGCTTCTGCCAAATCACAGCAGAATAAATCATTCGGGTTTAGCAGCATTTTAAGAGCCCCTGAGCAAACAGCAGAGCTCAATAAAAGGCTACCGTTGCCGTTGGCATCATTAATAAAGAGTGGACTTTGAAGCAAGTGGCCAAAGGTTGTCTCACGCCTGTTGGTGCTGCAGGTTACGTGCACGTCTGAGCACCCAGAGGTGCTAGTAAATTCCTAACGCCTTTTATAGAGCCATTAAACCCAGGACCTCCTGGGCGATTTCACACTGGATTAACGCTGGGAAATCATACACAGAGGTACGTCCCCAAGGCGGATGAGACCGACCAGGAGATCCTTCGCCCCCAGGTTTTGCCACGGCAGCTCGATATTCACAGCCGCTCACCCTGTTAGCTCCTTCCAGCCAGGGTGCAAGTCTGACCTCCCAGGTAACATCAGCCACCAGGAACTGGCACCTGTGCAGCGATTCTTCAGAAAACCTGCTCAGGGAGCACAAGCTGGAAGTTTAAAAAAAAAAAAAAAAAAGAGTGCACAGAAGCACGAACTGTTATAAAGCACAAGGTGGTTGTGAAAGGATCCACAGCTTTTCTGGGGGAGTTTCAGGGGTCCATGCTCCCCCACAGCAGTGCTGGGGTGTTTTCAGGCAGAAAGCACTTGGATATTGTGGCAGCAGCAAGCATTAATTAACTCAGTGGCTGAAAATGGCCTGTAAACAAGCCTCTTTAAGCAAGAAGGAACCCTCCAAGACCTAGCATAGGGAGAGCAGGTCTGGAAAGTATGATTAAAAAACGTAGAAAGAGCCTTAAAATGAAAATGAAGGCCTTATATGGGGCATGAAGGGCTAGCTCAAGATGAGAGCTTTTCACATCATTAAAACGTCTGCTCAGAAATACCGCCGCAGTTCCACGTCGCACACGATTACACCAGTGCGATAACAGAGAAGGGGAAATGCAGCAGCATTTGCTGGGCAGGGCTGGCAACGTTAGCAGTGGAGCCACGCTGCACCCAGTTAAGGGTTCGTCAAGCAGCACCAGCCATTTCAGAGGTCAAAAGCCATTTCTGCGGCCACTGCAGGCACACGAGGGACTGGGAAGGTTGGGGACACCAGAGCACGGAGGAGGGCACCTGAAAGAAGGGTTACTCATTTAGCAACAGTAATTGAGGAAAATGTTGTTGCTCAGGTTGGCCAGGCTTCAGACAGGCTGCAGGAGTGTGGTATGTGAAAACCCCCATCTAGCCCCGAAATTCCTGCAAGAGGAGGAGCTATGACTCTGCTGTGAAAGCCTGAGCTCCGGTTGCTGTAACAGCCCCGCTCGATGCGCAGAGCTGTGCGCTCCGGTGCTTGCAATCCCCCAGCCACCTGCCGCCACCGTCTCATTACAGCGCAAAATACGTGAGCAAGGCTTTTCCCAGCCAGCCCCGCACCAGTCATTACCTTCCTTTGTCTCACCAGCACTTAGTCATCCTCTCACTTGGTGCAAGCGACCTGAACTCCCACGTGAACGGTTCAGCACCACCGGTACAAGCACGCCGCCCCGACAGACACACGAGCCACCAAACTCCCACCAACCTGCAGCTCACAAGACCCTGAGGCCCCCACAGCTTTGAGTTTTTGCCTTCCTTAGGACCAGCTGGAGACTACTCAAGACACCCACCTGACAGTGGGGGGGGAAAAGCCTCAGAACAGCTGCACTTACAGCCTACAGCTGCTTTAAACTCCAAGAGCCAGAGCTGGGAGGCAAAGGCTGCTTGGTTTTGGGGGGAGCTCGGTAGCAACTCCAGCAGGTGGGAAGGTTTCCCAGTGCATGTCCCACTACAGAAGCGCGCCGAGCTTCCGAGCAGACAGGTTGCTTTAAAGAAAAGAAGTTTGTGGCCATCATACCAGCTGTTTTCAGAGACTGCTGGTCTCAGGTGTTTTTCCCAGCCCTGGTGCCATCCCTAGCACGCTCGAGGCTGTTACGCTCCTGCCCGCGCAGCGCATCAGCACGTGGAGCTCTGCAAGGCTCCCAGAGAGACGGGTAAGGGGAAAGGACTTATTCCCCAGCAGCAGATTGCCACAGCAAGCCACTAGAAGGGAAATACTGTGTGACCTCTCAGTTATTAAGGTCTGCAGGCACATCAGCTGCTTGCAGCACGGGCACAGGTCTGACAAAGCTGCCTGCAGCCCAGCTTTGTAGGGCTGCAGGTAACAAGCCGCAGCCGGGAGGCACCCCGAGGACCAGCTCGCCTGCTCCTCAGAGCTCGAGGATGGGGGGATAAGACTCCTTCTCCCCAAAGATTCGCTCACCTGAAGAAGCCCTTGCAGCCTTCGCAGGTCATCGCGTTGAAGTGGAAGCCCGTGGCTCTGTCCCCGCAGACGCCGCAGATACGGGGCACGTTCCTGTCGAACTCGCCGGCTGGGTCGGGAAGCGATGTGCTGGCAGCCACGGTCTCCATGTCTGGGGGAGCAGAGGCAGGCAGGTATTTGCAACTGTCACAGCTTTACAAAAAGCAAATCAGATGCAAATAAAGGATTTTTTCCTTGCATTCAGTGTGATCTGACACGAAAAGCTTCTGTGTTCCTCTGGTTCTGCACACTCACACCACCACGAAGCAGGCTCTAGCTAGTTTATAGCATGCACACACATGTGCACATCTACCCAGGAAAATCAGGACCGATCCCCCCTTCCCATGCCCCCCAGCCTTAAACACGCTGCAGAACGTGCTCACGTTTATTTGCTGTGCTTAAGCGGGAAGACTCCTACNAAAATTCACCCAGACCAGAGCTGCAAAACCACAGGGAAAGAGGTCACACCGCCCGTCAGCTACAGCAGAATTTCCCTTGTGCACAGACAGGAAGCAACACCAGCACACTCATGCCAGCTCCCGTAAGTGAGGAAAATCCCAAGCGCAAGTCAAATGAACATTGTTTTTAAAAAAAATCCTCAACAGGGACGTAAACAAGGGAGGAAGGAAATAGTGCTCCTAGCGCAGAGCATGTGCAGTGTAGCTGAAAATAAATATTAAAATGGAGTTTTTAATAGACTTTTCCTGGCTTACAGTATCCACTGGTACAAGTCTACCTGCTCTTAGAAAGACCAAGTATCTAGAACTAACAAGAAAACAAAGGTTAGAGGTTTCCATGGCGCCAAGTCTTGGTAAAGACCACGCAGACAGCGTGCCCAGATGGCACCATCCCACAGCTCGGTGGGACAGGTTTGCAGCTCAGCCTCCCCCAGCAGTTCTTAGCAGCTCCTGTGCCTCAGTGTCCCCACACACAGGAGAGAGTTACTCTGAGCATCTCAGGATGAGAGATTTTAAGTTGATTCAAGAGCTTCAAAAGCAAGCTTTTTTCCTTTCTTTTTTTTTTTTAAAATATAGCTAAGTGTTTTCTCAAGAGGCACTGCAGATAGCTGCTGCCTGTCTAGGTCTAGTCTGCTTCAAAAGGCTTTCAGCTGATGCTGGAATCATCCCGTATAAAACATTATCAGGCAATGAGTCTGGAACAAAAGTGAGTTCAGGAAAAAAAAAAAAAGCAAGAGCACAACCCTGCAACTTAAGCCTCACCAAGTCTACCAGACTGCTACTGCTTGATCCCAGTAAAGCCCGGACTCCTCTCAAGCCCCTGCTAGGGGACAGCAGCTCTGCGGAGCTTGCACACAAAGCCCAAAAGCTGGCAAGCGCCCAAGCGAGATGCCCCTAGAGCACCTGGGGATGCCTGGTACCCGGAGCAACTGCAGCTCTCAGTTCTTGGTTTCACGCACACCTCACTTGAAATTCAGCACCAAAACGCTCCTAGTGCCTTTGGATAGGGGTCCTAGCCTGCTGCGCTTGGAGAAAGCTCTTGGGAGAGAGACAGAAGCCCAGGGAAAATCCCTCTGCGTGGAGGAGCGTCATCGTTTACCTGTGTCTGGAAGACACGCCGTGCTCTGCATTTCCCAGGAGCTCTGGAGCTGGGACATGGAGCCACCTGCAACGAAACAGACAGGCAGGGCACAGTCCGAGCCGGCTCGAGGCTCCGAGGCCGATGAGTCAAGGGAGACCGTCCTCCCGCGCGCCCAGGTCGTGGCTTGCACCGGCCCCGGCGAGACGCGAGCGCCGTGCCCTGCGCAGGGTGGGGTGACCTCGAAATGACTGCCCCACGCAGCGGGCACCCCTCGTTGGGTTCCCACCGCCCCTGCCGGCTGCGGATCCGAGGGGAGATGTCGCAACGCTCCGGCCGCACGCCGGCACGTTGCTAGGGGAGCTCGGGGAGCGCGCGGGCGAACACGGTGAGAGCAAGGGCACGGGAAGGGAAGAAGACAGCGAGAGATGCACAGCTCATTCCTTTAACCTCAGTAATATTTCCCCATAAATTTAAATTTCACAATTCAGCCTGTCAAGCGTTCAGCGGCGCGCGACCCGCCGGCTCGCGTGGGATGGCATAAAGCAGGGCTGAATGGCTGCCATAAACGCGGGTCCTCACGCGACAGAGCGTGCATCTTCAAAGTCAATGGGATCACCGCAGCGCTGCAAGCCGAGTACGTGGGGTTCCTGCTCCCTCCTCACGTCACTGTGCTCTTTCGGCAGCTCTGCTTGCAGGCGGAAGCACCGCACCAGCGCTGGGCTAACGCAGTTTCAAGACAGAGACGGGAAAAGGTTTGAAGATGCTTTGCCTTCCTCAAGCTTCACCTGTATTAAGGACAAACCAACCCATCTCCCTGTCCTCGGGGGGTCACCGCACTGCTCCCAGCACAGACTCACAGCCTGAAACAGCGATGGTGCCATAAAAGACCCCCGCGGAGACCCCAGCAAACCTCGCTCCCCGGCGCGCAGACATCCCGAGGCACATTTCGTGCTTCCCCAGCCCTTCGCGCCGCTCCCTGCCCTGCTGCTCCTTCCCAGGGGCGGGCATAGGGATGCTGACACCTCCAGCCTCACGGGGCAGGATGGGGAAAGCAGGTGCTGATGGCAACCGGCCAGCCTAGGAGAGGTCTCCCACCACCCTCGTCCTGCCTCTTGCTTTCTGCCAGCTCTCAGTGAAAAAGCAAGAGGAGATTTGGCCACCGATGTTCATTAGAGAGTAATAAGCCCGTGCCAGCTGCAATTCCCCCAGGGATGATGGTGCTGCTTTGACCTGCCACCTCTGACTTCTTGGAAAACGTTACTCAGCCCCAAAATGGAAGTGACGTCGGTGCGCGGGGTGGAACGCGCACAGGAGTTTCCCTCCACCCCCACGAAAGGTCGTTCATTCATCAAACGTGACATTTAGCCTTCACCTCTTGGAAGAAGCAAAATAATTTAAGAGCGCTGACCTCTTCCGAGCAGGCACCCAAAAGGTCAGACTAGTTCTGCAGCTGGACAGAGCAGAGCTGCAGCGCGCTGGCTTCCACCCCAGCGGCTGGCTGCAAGCAGCCGCGCTTCGCTAAACGTCAGCTCTCACACCACCTCGTTCCCCAGGCGCCAGCTCCACAGGCTGGTCAGGAGATTAAGATTCCTGATGAGCCTTTTTTTTCCTGGTTTGTACGGAGTCGTTGCAGCTCAGACAGCCGCAAGATGCTGGCAGGGAAGGCTGTGTGATCGTAATCGCGAATCGCAGCTCTCCACGGGGGTGCCGCCAGATGACACTCAGGGGAAGAAGCAGCACAGAAGCCACCGCGGCCGAGGTTTGACCACCTGGGAAAAGCTCACCTGCTGGAGGCACCAAGGGGGGAGAAGCGCGCGGATAAATCAGCTGGCTGCTGCGCAAAGTGCTGCCAGCAGCTGTTATTTAGGCCAGGGCTGCAACAGATCCCACGTACCTGGGCTGAGACAGCTGGGAGGATGTCGCAAGGCAGGGACGGGGGCTGGCTCCCCGTCCCCACCGCTCCCCGTCTCGCCCAGATGGGTGACTCACAGCTCCCGGCCAGCCCTGCAGCACAGCCCTGGGATGGCCGGCGACGCAGGCGGCAGCCGGCCCGTCTCACCTGCGTGCAACGGACCCGCGGCTCAGTCCTTGCACGTGCAAGGCTGCGCCGGTGCAACTGGAAGAGTCATCAGCTCCAAGCAGGACGTCTGAGAGCGCAGGCACGGGGCAGCAGGTCGACAGCCGTGCTCTGGGAGAGCAGGAGGGCTTGGGAAGAGCTGGGAAGCTAAGACATCTGTTGGGAGCAGAACATCTGCACGAAGGGGAGAGCATCATCGGGACGGGTTTGGCGATCCCCAAATGTAACACAGCTTGAGGGAAACTGGGCAAAGCCATCCTGGAGATGAGCGCAATAGCCATCGAAGCCACAACCCAATGACCACGCACTGGGACCACTGGCGTAGGGTGCGAGAGGGGCACCTGAGCAAGAAGTGAGAGCGTGGGAAGTTACCTGCTTGTACAGGGAAGCAGACAGCGTCTGCTCTTCCCCCTCCTCTACGCTGAGCCCAAGGGTTAGTCCATATTTATTTCAGAGTCCCCTCTGTAACCACCCAGACTCCGGTAGGAAGCATTTTGCTGAAGTATTTTCTCATGCTTTATCACTTTCCTTTTTCTCCTGCCAACTTACAGTTGCAAAACTCACGCTCACGGCTCTTCAAGACTTGGCAGAAGGGAAAAGGCTCCAGAGGATGACTGCTCCCGCTGAAAGCCTTAGTCACCCGCTCTCAGCGTCTGTGCAGCGGCATGTTTCCTCCCCAGCATCACAGCACCGAAATGCTGCCCTCCGACAGCGTGCTCCTCCACCAGCCGCAGTGACGGCCGGAGCAAGGGCTAACACGAAGCCAGAGCCAGAAGCCAGCTCGGACAGCTGACGCAGAAACCCCAGCGTGGGACTCTGGCTCAGCAAGCTTGGCTTCAGACACCCCACACTTTCCTGATGTGCGGAGCCAGAAATGCATTTTAACATGAACTCCCAGTATAGGAAAAGCCTTTACAGCAATTGTTTGTGCCTTCACGTGCAAGCAAAACCCATCTTGCTGAAGGCAGCCGGCTAGGACTCAGGGAAAACAGGAGCTCGTGATGCTCGGAAGAAAGCACAAGCCAGCGGTGAGGGGGTAAGGGGCAGGAGTGACAGCAGAGCTGCGTCCGGATGCTCGTGGTGGAGTCAGACCCCTTGCATCTTGCACCAAACAAGTTTATATCCAGAAGCAAGACCAGGGCTTTGTCTGGCCAAGGGTGCAAGCGTGAGGAGTCTGCATCCAGCCCCCCCATGCCCAGGAGGTTCAGGCTTTACCATCAAACTGAAGCTTGGGGGAGAAACCAAGCCAGTTAAGGAAGAGCTAGCCTTCCCCAGCCGGCAAGGGTGGCATCTCATTCAAGAGGCTCTAAAGTCTTTGGTGTTTTGAGACTAACATCCTGAAACATTTGCAGGATGCAGAAAATAAACTGTTACAATGCCATGAAAATATTTGTCAAGTTCTCAATATCTTCGCTTCCCCACCAAAATGCATTTTTGGGTTAATTTCTCTGCCAAGCAAAACAAAAGCTTTACCCACGCAGCCTGAGAAGAACAGGCTGGCTTCTGAGGTCAAGTAAATCCTCACCCCAACACTGCTCTGACTTGCTACTGAAGACTCTGCTTAGTCTGGGAGAGACCCATTCACTGACACGGAGGTTTTACTATTTTCCTGGCGCTCACACTCGATTAACACCACTGTTGACACGTCAAAACAAAGGGATGCTCCACGGAGTCTCTTCAGAGCCTCTGGCAATGCACTTGCATTTCAAGAAGCTTTTTCCAGTACAAATCAGCCTATTCAAAACATCTAGTCACAGCATGCAAGCAACCCCTTTCTCTATTAAAAAGGCAATTAAATCGTTTCCTTCTGTAGCTCCAGGGAGCCCTGTTACTTAGGCTTGCCCTGCTTTCCCCGAGATTTATTAGGCAGCTGACTGACAGCCTCCTGGGAAGACGAAGCACTGCTTCCACGTGCACGCCTGGAGCCCAGCGCCAGGCCACGCACGGAGGCTCCACGTGTTGCGTGTGGATGGACGCAGCAGGTGAAGCTCCCTGTGCTTAACGCTCACTCCCCATTTCCAGGTCAGAAGCACTTTTTTTTTCCTTCCTGCTGCAAGACCCAGAGTGGCTGCAGCCACCTGGGAGCTGGGCAAGGAGACTGCGGAGCCTGGCAGAGTCATGAGGCTGGCAGCTATTTACCACCTGATGCAAGCCAGCTCCTGCCACCCCTTCCTCCATTAAGCTGATTAGATGCAAAACCCTCCTGGAGCACCTACCAACGCCCCCAGACCGGGGCTGGAGGCTCCTCCATGCCAGGGAACACGTAAGCATGACAATTCCTACCCCAGAGAGGCCAGACGCTCCCAGTCTGCAAGCATGTCACTGCAGTGAGACATCCAGAGGAGGGTCGGACGTTCCAGCTGTGTGACAACCGGAGGAGCTAACACTATTAGCCTCGAGAAGGTCCGAGAGAGCTGAAAATCCCCCTGGAAGGAACAGGATGCTAATCACACTCCCCAGGAGGAACTGGGCATTGCAGGCTCTCTAAACTCGGCGGTGTTGGAACGAGCGAGCGCAGGGACACGCTGAACTCAATTACAGCCCCCCCAGCGCGTCCCAGTACCGCAGCTAGGAGAGGACATACGAGTAGCCACGGCCTTGGTGACAAAGCTAAAATAAAGCAGCGCTGACGGAGCCAGACCGGCTCCGCTCTCAGCCCTGCGGGGCCCTTCCCAGCCACCAGGGCTGGCGGTGGCCCCGTGCCGCGTCCTCGCATCCACAACCCTGGTGAACGGGGAAACCAGAAGGGAGAAGAGGGGATACTTGGTTCTCCAGGGTCATCACGTTGATATCGCCCTCCCCAACTCTTCGGTGAGGGACGATTGCTCTCCCGAGGTGTCAGAGAAACCCAACCCCTGCACAGCGGCACCGGGAGACCTCGCGGGCACGCGGGAGCGTGCGACCCTCCGAAACACGTCCTGCCTCCCTCACCCCTCGTGCAGCAGCACAGCCTCAGCCCGGCACGTGCACAGGGCAGGTCCGAGGACTGTGGACGTGTTTCCTCTTGCCCCACCTTGCATCCGCTGCGGACTGGAGTCTGGGGCTTGAGTCCAGGTGCAAACAGCTGGGAGAGGGGCTGAGGGAGCAGGGGACACCGTGGCCGGAGACGAGCATCATGGTGCAAACCCTCAACAGCTTTCCTAGCGTGGGGAGGCAGGAGAAAAAACATCTGGCCATATACAAGCTCTTTTACCACATCAGCCAAGTATCTTTATGGGATCTCACATTGCAATTAGGCAACAAATCCTTACATGCGCAGGTAAAAGCAGAAAATATTTCGAAGCGCCGTTCCCCTGATGGGGAGGAATGAAGTAAACAGATTTTCAGATTACTGCTTGGGCACAGCATCAAAAATACCTCCAACCTGACTCCTCCTCACTGGCACGATGCTTTGTCACTGAAGCCACAAAAAATTAGCCCGAGCACACACTGCAGAAACCGCGCTGGGTCTGCGAGCCGAGGAGGACACCACCAGCACCACATCAGCCGGATGGCTTTAACGTGGGATTTTTACGAGTGACTTGTTCTTTCTCAACCTCGCCTTCAACAAATAGATGGAAGTGACTTCTCACGTGGCCAGTTTTTTTTTTTTTGCATCTTCCCTGTGTCGTGGCTTTGTGGCACAAGCCAGTACCTATTGGTGTCACCTTGGCGGGCGGTGGGCATGAGGGGAGATGGAAGAGGAATTGTTCGGAGCCCACCTCACTCGGGCTCTGCCCTCATTCCCAACCATGAGCTGCTTCCAAGCATGCATCCTCTCTGGACCGGCTTGATGCAAGAGCTTGCAGACAGAGCCAGGTCTCAGGACCACCTGCCAACCGGGATGCGCAAGCCCAGCACACCCCACCTGGCCATGGGCCGCTGATACGGGCGACAACGGAGAGGAGCACTCGCTTGCAGCATCGCTGGAGCACCCACAGACCCCATGCCCACCCCGAGGAGCCACGGCAGTGGCAGAGCGCAAGGCGAGCGCCGGCGCGGACGGCAGCACGCGTCGGTGCTGGCGCAGGACCCGAAGCAGCGCGGCACGGGAGAGAAGCACGGAGGGAAGGGTGGAACGTCCGCCGGCACCGAGTCACACAGGGGCTGCCGCGGGCTCTCTCCAGGCACCAGAGCTGGAGGAGCAGTGGATTTCCACACCGTGGGCTCTTCCTCCTTGCTCGGAGCCCCCTTCCTACATTCGACCAGCTCCTGATGCCCCTGGCACGGCGAGGAGCTGGCTCAGGGACCCTCATGAAGAAGCAAGGCCTGAAATCGCTCATCACATCTCTGGGGCGAGGGGCTGTTGCGTTTTGGTGTTTCGTATCTGTGGCACTGATTCATTTAGAGATTCAGAGCCTAAAAACACTTCTAGGGTAAAATCAGTCAAAAAAAGCTTTTAGACAGGAGAACAGTTTCAGCAAAGCGTTGTTCTCACACACTTTGATTTCAAAAAGAGACGTCGGTGCTGAATCATTGCTCGATATCACACAAAGCAGCCCCACAAGCTTCACACGCTTCGGGTCCGCACACACATCAGCTGCCTCTATGATTTTAGTGTCCTAAAAACTTTGGCTTGTCCCATTCAGGCCAAAAATATTCCTCCTGTGTATGCCGTTCCCAGCCCCAGTGCCTCCAGTCTGAGCGGGTACAGGAGCACCCATTGCTCTTCTCTTCGCACATCTGAGCAGCCCCGAACTGGGGCTCGGGGCACCCCCCAAAATCAGGGTCCCACGTGGGTTTCGGGGGGAGCTCAGCCCCCACCAGCGTGCACCAGGGCCCTGCCAAAGCGGGGCTGTTTTCCAGCGATGGGGTGCACGATTCCCATTTCCCCTTGTGGGAAGTGACAGGAGACGGCCACTACGCACTGAAGGGGAACAGGAAAGCAGGAGATGCCTCTCCCAGCCTCGTCCGAGCCCTTTTCCTCGTTTGGCACCGAACCCCACAGGCTGCCTGCCCCAGCCCAGAAACGCAGCTTTTCAGCAGGAAGAACGCCCCGAGCTGAGGGCGCGGGGGGAGATGCGGTTTGCGCCAGCTCTAGCTGCCACCGCTACGAAAAAACAGGATAATAAGGAGAGGGAAGGGTGAAAGTTTGCCAACCGATAACGCGCCCAGCAGGGCGGATCAAGCACAGCCGTGCCAGGGCAGCGCACCCCAGGAACGGGAGAGCAGGGAGTGGGAAATCGGAGGGGAGGAACACGGCAGTGGCTTTGAGCCCCCAGCCTTCACGGAGCCGGGCTCGGGTGTCAGAGGCAGGGGTCCCACGCATCAGCCGCAGCGTTTGGGCTCCGCGGATCCCGTTCTCCTATCCCGCAAGCAATGTCCACTGTTGGCCCCATCCTCCCCAGAGCTCCCACTCCAAGCCAGCTGCACGTGAGCTGTGGCAGCGTCCGACCGACATTCCCCGCGCTTCAAAGGCGAAGCGACACCAGCGCTGACTGCCGCCTCCTGCCAGATCCGTGCATTTTGGGAGGAAAGCGGCGGCCAGGCACGCACGGGCTGTACGAGGGATGCTGCCCTCCCTGCGAGCATCGCAGGGCGCACCCCACGTCTGCCCCGCAGCCTTGCGGAGGCAAGCGGCACCGCCAGGACCGTGCCTCTGCGAGTCGTGGAGAGCCAACAAACCCCTCACACAGCGTCAGGCTCAAGCGGCGACCTAGAAAACAGCTCGGCATCGGTTGGAGCGGGGAGACCACCGTGCCTGCAGCCGGGCGAGCGGCAGGCTGCCTGGCTTCCTGAGCAGTGCCGCGGGAGGATGTTAGTCACGAACGAGAAGCGACGGCGGCCGCACAGCCCACGCCTCGCGGGCCGGAGAGCTTGGGTAAGGCGACAAAATAACCATTGGATCTGTGCGATGAAAGTTGTACTGGTTTCCCTTCGCTCAGCAGCTGTTGCATGTGTTTGTGATTTAAGGAAAGGCAGCTGTTAGACATTAAACTGGATTATCTCAAAAACAGTTTGTGCCATTATAGCACTGCATTTACAGCGAAACAATTTAAAACTCTGGTGCAGCTACTAGTCTGCTCCACCTAAAACATGGTGCCTTACGCCCAAACCTGGTTACACTGCATCCAGAACAGGACAGAACCATATTCCTCCTAATCTGCTAGGACAAAATCCACAGAATGCCGGGATTTCCAAACTCGCCATCAGCACCACCACGCTGCTTCAGCCCTGCATGCTCCGACAGCGCACCTGGACCTTCTTCCACACCCAGCCCAGCAGCCAAAACCACGATGCTTTGGCTCAGGTGAGACCGACATAAAAGCACTTTTCAGCTAAAGCACAGAACAAGCTGGTTTAAACTAAAATCTTCCCAGCAGCAGCCTGTGCCCTCTGCAGTGCCAGTGAGCAGCTCCACTGGCACCGAGCGCCCAGGGAAGCGGCCGTCCGGGTGACACGCTGCTTCAGGTGACAAGTTTTGGTCAGTGCAGCTCTTCCCAGAGTACCTGTGCCTCTGGCACCCACAGGGCACGGAGACGGTCACCATCACCGCAGCCGTTCGGCCAGAGCCGAGGGGTTTGGTCTGTGCGCGTTTGTCTCCAAGTGCTCCGGTCTGTCAAAACTGGTCCACAGAGCAAACGCACGCGGCGTGTTCATGCTTGCACGTCAGCCAAGCTGCTGCTAGAAACTCCTTCCCACTGCGGACCGAAGGTTGCGGTGCTGATAACGCTGCAGCCAGCTTGGCACCCACGCCTGAAGCCCAGTTTCATCTCTTGTGACCGAGGGGCTGAAGCGGATGCTGGAGGGGTCACACAGGACCTTCCAGCTTCAAGCTCACCAGGAAGGTGGGTGCACGAGGGGACCAGTTTGCAGGAAGGATTCAGCCCCATCCAGCTTCCCTCCTGACTCACCGGAGCAGCCCGCAAGCCGCTCTGCCCGGATTCAGTGGACGAGCCCGATCCTGGCCGTGCCTCGGGCACGTCGCGCTGGCCTCCTCAGGGGATGCCCTGTGCGCTGGTCCCCGCGAAGGTCTGCTTACGGAGCGGCAACGGGAGAGCCCCTCGCCTGCCTCTGGGAGAAGCTGTTTAAGGCCAGGCAGCTATTTAACAGCCAGCATCGTTCCTGCCCTAAGTATTCATTAGCTCAGGGGAAAGAGAGGGACAAAGTACAGAAAAGAGTCAGTCCTGCTAAGTTTTTTTTTCCCCCCCTATGTCTTTTATGACTTACCACAGGCTGTGGAAGCAGGGGAAGAAGCCACGCTCAGCCTGCTCCTCAGCTGCGGGAAGTCTCGCATGCCTGTCCCTAAGGTGTTCACGAGCTACAGAATAAAGCCAGCGACAGGAAGCCATTCACAAAAGCAAAAAACAGTCGAGACCGGAGCTCCCAAGCGCATCTCACGACGAGCTCAGGCTGGGAGCGCTGCAGGCTGTCGCTGCCGAGCCATAAGAAGCAGAGCTTTGTTTGCTTTTCAGGTGGATGCGGTGAACACACACGTTTACCAGCACAGCCTGTCTCCAAACAGCACCACAGCCGCTGCTTATGTCACCCACTATGGTTTCACCAAAATTTAGAGATGACGACCTCTGTCAGAGGCTGCAGGAGCCGTGCCTCCCGGTCAAGCGTTTGCTCTCCCGGAGCTCCTAGGTGGGAATCCGGCAGATTTGCAAAGCTGGCCAAGCACAAAGCATTTCCAACTGCAGGGCAGGCTCTGAAATTAAATCTGCACCAGCTGCACCGCGTAGTATTCGGTATTAAGGTGCTGTAACCTTAACCCATTCACAAATTATCAGCAGCAGATGTCTGCCTTTCCTAACCCTTTGGCTTGTCATTTTAACTACGGACAGGAGAAGCACATAACAGCCACTTCCTTCTTCCACATTTCCACTTCTTATCTAGAAGAGTTATTTCTCCAAGCTAATGTTTCCAATGGAAACTCTGCCTTCAGCTTAGTCAACATGATTTCCATGCTGATATCCCTGTTGTTCTGCCCGCACTGTTGTGCCTCAGAGTAACACTGCCACATCTGCACGCAGCTAATTGCGGGGCACAGCAAGGACAGGTCAAAGGGAATACTTTGTTCTAACAAATTCACAACAGCAGCTATTTCCACGGATGCTTCGCCATGACACTGTCACCTGAAGCCTTCCTAGACTTCTCTCATCCATCCCTCTCACTTCAAATTGCTCGTGTGCTTCGTCTGTGCCTTCGTTTCCCAATCACTAATTCTACAGTAAGAGCAGCCGAGGAATCCTTGCTCTCATACGCCAAAAATTCAGGAAGGACCAACAGAAAGGAGCTGTCCCTGCATGTGGCAAATACCACACTGCTTAAGAGCTTCTGCCCTATTTCGAAATGTATGCAAACAGGTTCTCGTGAAGAATGCAAATTGCTCTCTTTCTCCAGAGACAGAAAAATCACACCAAGAACATACAACCCCCCCAGGGATTCCCCAGAAAAATTTGATATTGAAAACATTTCTGCACATATCAAGTCTCTGCTGTTTTGTTCTCTTTTTTTTTTGCTGGAGATGAAGGACAAGCTTCAGCAGATGCAAGCTGCAGAATACTACTGCAGTCAGCATACAAATAACGATCTGCTGGAGACATGAGCTAGACTGGTGAGGTGAAGAGGAGAACTGGAGCCTTCAGCCCCTGACGTGGAGCAAGCGTCAGGAGCTGCACAGCCGAAACAACTCATGGCTTGTTCCAGACTGCCCAGGAGAGGATGGGAGGGCTGGGAGAGCCGCCTGAGCTCCCTTTCAGGGCCAGTGGCTGCAGCCACAGCTAGACCCAACAAAACCAGGTCAGGCGTTACAGCACAGACATACCTCAGACTCCCAGACCGCTCGAAACCAGCGCATTAAAGCAGGCGAGCACAGCTGTCGAGGCTAGGCTCTAGGAGAACAGCTCCTCTTTGCACGGCGCCAACCCGGAGCTCTGCAGGAAGAGTCCAGAATTCAAGGTCTCGGCATTCACAAAATCATAAAGCACGTAGAAGAGATAGGGCCCTTCTGAGGCTGCCGATCTGCTCCAGCGGCCTTTGAAATAATAAACTAATTTACCAAGATTCCAGGAGATAGAGGACAACATCTGAAGTCACTCCCAGAAGCAGAGAGCTGGCAGCTTTGGTCAGCTCGTGCTGGAAGCAGATGTTAGGTGCTTGCTGCACCTACAACACCCAGCTACACTTGTGAATCTGCCTTGTGGCAAGCAAAGCCCACTTGTGAAAAGAGACAAGTAAGTTTAAGCCCCTTGCATCAATCCAGACTTGCCAAGCTGCTCTGATTACAGACTTTCTACCCAGCTGTGTTATTTCCTAAACAGTTTTAAGACATTTCCTTTATTAGGGCGGGGAAAGACACTGACATGGAGAGCCACACTCGGAGAAGCAGCAAGTGGCAGGAGCTGATTTGTGATGGATTAGTCACCCTAAATCAACACCACAGAAGCACAAGCCTTGACCAGCCCTCGGTACAAGACACAGATAAACCCTGCAGGCTTCCCCACTGGTGTAAAAGAGATCCAGCTTCACCACCAGAGCACTTCCCAGGAATCCGGCATTACAGCAGACAGTAAGTGCCACTACGGGTCTTATTGTTGAAGAAAAATTTTCACTGCCAAGATACAGCATAACAGGACTGAAAGCCTCAGCTGTGCATTCAAGCAGGAGACTGCAGTACGACCACGGCAGCTGCCAGCCCTTGGGTGAGGTGGGACCAGCAAGCGTGCCCCCAGAGCCGCACGCACGGAGAAGACACGGGCTGGTGCATCGCTGTGGGGCGTTCCCAATTCATGGGTGCAAAAGACTGAATCACACCTCCGAGGCCATCCCACAGCCAGCAACACTCGCAGCTCCTATCCTGTTGTGTCTGCGTGCATGCAAGCGAGCATCTCCGGGGCCGAATTCTCCAGCAATCCCCAATCCCTCAGGAGAGATCTCTGCCTTGCACGCAGGCTCCCAAGGCTCAGCTCTTCGCAGCGCTCACTACTGACATTAATCCTTTACCTTCAGGTCATCCCACTTTTCATCCATGCTGAAGCTCAGCCTGCGCACCCGCACCTCTCTCCAGCCCAAGCATTCCCGACAAACCTTCATTTCCTCGAGCCTCAAGCAGAGCAGGGATTTCTCAGCAGATCGCTATCAGCTGTGTAAAGGACAACTAGAAACACAGCAGCCACAGGTTAAGGCAAACAGACAACAGCACCAAGCCAGAAGGGGGGAAAAAAAATCAGAGCAAGAAGCAAAACAGAAGTCAGACACAAAACGAGGACATCTCACTGGGGAGACAAAAGACAAGAAGTGATCACTGAACCTTAACATGAATTGCTATTTGTCTTGAAGGAGTTTGCCAGAATTGCAGCCCAGCACTGCAGATCGGGGGCCCCAAGGAAGGAAGCAGACCCACAAGCTCTGCGGAGCCCCTTGGTCCTCCCCGACGGCTCTCCCAGACCGGGATGGCTTTTTACCTGCAGTAGGCACCCGGGGAGCGCGGCTACAAGGAGCTGGCTCCCAGATCTCTGCTTCTCATGCCTGTCTGGACGAGCCGATGGGCAAATTCAGAGCTCAGCACAGCTGCAGCACGTGATACCAAGGCAGAGTCATGCCCTGCCCTCGACAGGCAGTTCCTTCTCCAGCAATTTTACTGCTGCTTAAGGAAGTGAGTGGGTGAGGAGGGTTACAATTGTTCCCCTCTACTCAGAAAAGCAGAATTACCCACAGATTTCTCCTTCCCAGAGATGAGCTGTAGCAATCCCGTTACACCACATCAGCTGTTTCTGGTTCAGCTTGCCCTCAAGTAGAGGGCTCTGGCCAGCAGTGTCTGCGCTGCTGGAAGTTGGTGCTTGTAACAGCAGCGTCAGAGCACAGGGGTCCGCTAAACACTGCCCCTGACCCACCAGAAGCCGAGCACCGCTGCTCCCGCAAGCGGTGAGCAGGTCCACATTTCCCGGGGATTTGGGCTCCCAGTGCTGTCGCGCTGCCTCCCATCCAACCTCAGCCTTTCCGTCCCTGCTCAGTTGTAGCGGGGATCGCAGCCGTGGTCACAGGCGGGTTTTGTCACAACGCGCTTCGCTGGTTTGAAATTCTGTCATGCATGCAAAGTTCGAAAAGCTGAACAAAGGGCCTCTTGCAGTGCATGCCCAGTGGTTCTGGTACAGATATAGGGTCTCCTACCCTGCTGTAGTGAGCAACAATTTATATTTGAAGGCAGGCAGCCCAACCACACTAGTTTTTGCACCCTCACCCACAACGTGCAGTCAGTGTCAACAAGGACAGCGTGGGAGGCAGGCACCAGGCAGAGGCCACTGAACAGGGCAGCAGCCACAGAAAAACAGGTTTCTCCTCTGTCCAGCACTGACCAGACCACAGGATTACTCGAATGTCTGAGCACGAAGCAGAGATGCTCGGAAAACAGTCGCCTCTCCTTTGAGCATGCCAGCCAGAGCACAACTTGAAACTCCAGTTATCGGGCTGCTTTTAAGCACAGGCAGGTAGGAGAGCTTCCTGCACCGAGATCCCACGGCAAGAGGCTAGAGGAAAGCAATGTGCCAGGACTGCTGGGCTGAGAAGAGCTCTCCCCCATATCAAAAAGCCCCCTAAGCAGCTATTTAAGCTCAGCATCAGGAACCATCCAGCACCATCTCCCCGTTCAATGTAACCCAAGCTATCAAATCATAAGCGACTTCAGCAAGGGGGAAAAAAAAAAATCTCTTGACCTTGTAAAAACAGACAAAAAGACCTGGCTTTGTGCCAGCAGCGCGCAGGGAAGATGTTGAACGACGGAAGGCAAGCGTGCCTCGGACACGTCTCCCAGGGCATCGAGTGCGAGCGGTACACGTGGCAGCCGGCGCTTTGCCCACCATCCTCGCTCAACGGTGAGCGAACGCTCACAGGTCCGACCGAGGACACCGCATGTTCCACACACCTAAGCATGTCTAAATATAGGCTTGGGTGCTTGTATCTTATCTGCATTCTGCTAAACGGGCGCGTTTACAAAGCGGTGTTTATAAGGAGCCCTCCATGTCAGCACTACCCACGTCCCCGCAGCAGCGGGGGAGCAAAGCCGTTACAGACCCAGATGCGACGCGCTGTCCCCAATGCCCCGTCCCTCACCTGGCAGCAGGTGACACGGGATGCCAGCCTGGCTGGCAGGATGGGGAACGGTCACTCCTCCGCACCACCGGTCGCCTCGCCCATCGCGCCAGCCGGTCGCTTCTTGCCCAAGCAAGAGGACGGAAGGAGGTGGCAGGGGTGGGAGAACCGATAAGGCAGGAGGTGTTGTGTTGCATTTCGGTTTCTCAACTCAGGGCTGCACCTACGTGAGCTGGGCATCCAGCCTGCGCCGAGCAGGACGGGATGGCCTGTGGCAAAAGCGAGCGCAGGGCTTCTGGTGGGCAGACACTTGCCAAAGGCATGGGCTTCTCATGAACGGAAAGGCACCACGTGTTAAGAGCATCTTTTTCAACCGAACGCACACACAGGCAGCGCTCTCACCAGAAGTCGCTGGGAACTGAAACTAAAACACACGCAGGACTTCAGTTTTAGTTTAAGACAGGAGCCACTCACCAGCGTCCGACTGACCGAGGAGATCACAGATGAGAAATCAGGTCAGCAGGTCCCAGCAGCTCAGGCAGGCAGCATGAATTCCTGGCAATGAGGGAACTGCTTTTAGATATACAGATAAAAGTTCCAGGTATTGTTTTTAATCACTTTTTTACCGTTTCCAATTATTAGTAGCCAAAAGTCACTTTCATGTGTGAGGCGGTTTAACCACTGTTAACCACCACAGATAAGAAAATTGCATTTGAGTTGTGATTCAGCGAGCACTTAAAGTGAAGGCAGATGCACAGACAAGTGGCACCGGAGGTCACCCCGCTGCCTCGGTCCTCCAGGCGAAGTCCCAGCGAGGTCTCCCGACTGCCCGAGACCTGCTCCCCTGCCACAGCACCTGCTTCTTCAAGTTCACGGCCGAAAAGCCCCATTTTAAAGCTTTTAAGAGTCACTAACCCTCCTTATCTCCCTGGACTCTTGCTCCCCGTGGCATTTATACTCCTCATGCCCTGGTTTAACAGTCCTTCCCTCTCCCAACCCCACGGGCCGTCCTGGCGTGCCAGACGCTCCGCTGACAGCCCACAGCTCCACGCCTGCCCCCGTGCAGCCCTCTTCAAGCTCCCTGGCGGACTTCATTTCTCATGGCACCGTTTTACTTTCACATCATTTTATCAGGAGCGATTCGGGGAACTTTCCTTCCCCAGGGAGCGGACAGCAGAGCCTGGAGCCTGCGCTGACTCTGGCATGAGCTATTCTCCTAAATCCAGAAAAAAAAAAGGGTTGAGGTGAGGATCCCAAGACCCCAGGCTCCTTTTACAGCACCGTGCTCCCAACACACGCCAAGGGCGTTTCACCCTTCTCATAAGCGAGGTCTGGGCAGAAAGCGTGCGCTCAAGGGCTGAGCAGGAAGAAGGAAAACGCTGCAGCCAGACAGCACCAGGTCCTTCCATGGGGTCTGCTCAGGGCTTTCGTGTGTTTGCACTACAGAGCCCACTGTGCTCAGACTTATTAACCTACTTTAAGTTATCTAACGTTTGGGTGTTTTATCTGGTTAAGGTGTCTTTAAACAAGTCCTGTGGTTTCTTGACAGAAAACAATACTTTTCCTTTCTACCTGGTTCCTCAGTGTCCCCCTCTGCCACAGTGCATGCAGCTTCAGAGACAGAACTTAACACAAAGCCCAAATTAGAGGGATGCTGCCCACAACCGCGGCATTAACACAGCCGCAAGCTGCAGGTCTCCCTTAGATGTCTCAGCGTCTCTATTTTAGGAAGTATTTCTTGCATCTCTCTCATTTGGGGGTTACGTTTTAACCTCCACCCTTGCAGAGCTGTTCTAAGTTGATGCTGCTGCCTCCCATCCCCACCACAGGGTGTTGCCAGATAGCAGCGGGTGCCCACGCATCCGGACGAGCACCACGTGTTTGCTGCCACGCCGGAGCGGCCACGGCTGGAGGAGCAGCGTGGAGGGCAACCGGGAAGCTCATGGAGAAGCTGCCACCTCTCGAGACCCGCTTGGGTCTCCCAAAGCACGCTCTCGGGTGAGAAAACCAGCAAGAGAAACCAGACCCTGCCCTCCGTGTGCTGTGAGACGAGGAGCCAGCTGTCGCAACAACTTTCACCAGCCGCCCGAAAACGCGGCAGCTGTTTTGCCCCCAGTTCTTTCTGCCCGGATGATGCACGGTGAGCGTGAGCTGTCTCGCGTCAGTTGCGCCATCCCCAGAGCCGAGCACCGAAATGCTCCGCTGCCACCTCTTACCCCAGAGACGTAGCCAGGAGGCTGCCCAAAGGGGTAACCACCCCCGTGTAGCCGCGATTAGGAAACGCTCGCCAGCCCGCGGTGAGCACGGCCGCTTCTGCGGAAGCTGGGGCAGACGCTTGCCCAAATCACGGGTTCCCAGCACCTACGGCTGCAAGGAGGAACTGTGATGCAGACAGCTCCGCACCCAGCTCCCGCAGGATGGGAAGAGACCCTGCCGAGCACGCGGGCACGTCCCCAGCAGCGTGGCGTCGGTATTCAGATGCTGTTTGCATCTATCCCCCTGCCTCTTGCATCATATTCAAATACAGAAGCGCATCGTGCAGAACCCACTGCCCACGAGACGCTTCCAAACCGCGACACCTCGTGCGCAACACCCCCTTCCACAAAGCGGGATTTAACTCCTCGAGGGGATGTGGTTTTAGGTAAAACCCCTTTCAGCAGCGCCCGGTCCCCGTCCTCGCCTCGTACAAGGCGAGGAAAACATGTCGCAGCTTCCTCCCCTCACCTTCACGCTCAGATGCTGCCTGGTAGATACAGACCCATCTACAACCACTTTTAAGGTGGATTATTTGTCTTCCAGTGACTTGACATTTCAGCATTTCCCCTCTGAAAGCCACAGGAAGCTTGGGCCAGACTGACTTCGCTTCAGCTCAGCGGCAGCAGGTTAAAAATTACTCTCTGGCTAGAGGTGCACTCAGGAAAGACAGCTACTTCTCCAAAGTTAGCTATTAAAGGAAAAAGAGGTTAGATTACCCAGTTATTTTGTCTTAAGTACACTGGGATTCAGGAAGAAAACACCTAGTGAAAAGCTAACTCACCCGAGGCAAATTCTTGACTAATGAAAAACCTATTTTTGTGCCTTTGTTATTTGAAATGCTCTTGCGAGATCTTACACCTGATCTGTTTACAGACAGGCAGGATCTCAGGCAGACATCTGTGCCGCCTCCTGCACCTGACGGGCTTTCCCAACTCCTCGGGGTACGCGAGCCAGGAGGGTCCAAGCCACCAAATCTCAGCCCACCCCGCTATTTTCACCCTACGTCCCAGCTGGCTACACCTTCACAAGACCTATGCGAAAGCCACAGCGCAGCCAGCAGCTTCAAACTGGATCTGATTCGACTCAGTTAAGCAGCTGCTTCGGGGAAGGAAGAAGAGGTTTTAGACAAATGAGTAGTTACAACCTCAACCTCCCCCCCGCCGAAGCAGAGCCACCAACGAGGCAGCCCAGCCGGCACAGAGGAGGCACCAGCAGGGTCCGTGGACCGCGAGCGGAGCGGGACACGGAGCAGATGTTTCCCTTCGGAAGGGGACAGACGCTGCCCCCGGTGCTGGTGCTCCCTTAACCGAGTCCTCAGAGGAAGATGAGTCACTGCCCAGCTCGTGTGGGAGGAGAGCGTGCCACAGAACGCCAGGGCTGGCTTCTCAAGAAAACCAGTTTCTGAAGAAGCTTTGAATACTGAAGGCTCCAGCCCCAGCTCCGATCAGGCACCTCTGGCTTAATTAAGTGGAAAAAGAGGAAGGCACCAGGGAGCAGCACCCCTGCTGCAGCCACCCGCAGCCCCCAGGTCCCTTTGGGTGCCCCATCCTGGCTCTGCTCGGTTTAGGGAGAGACCCCCCCTCTTCCTCATGTGGGGGACGCAGGAAGATCCCCGGTACCTTCGTTTTCCTCGCGCTGGGAACTCGCGGCTGAAATGGTCCCGGCTGTCGCATCCGACACGGCCAACAGGATCGCTCGCAGGCAGCCGAAAAGTCACTGGGGAATTACAAACGAGCGCAGTGAGTGCTTGGTCCCTGCCTGGGATCTGATACCTCCCCCCACCCCTCCAAAAAATACTTAATTGGGTGATTAAGATGCTTTCTAAAGCCGCTCATTAATCAGGTACTTCCCTCAGTCAGGGACCAGCCTGTTGATAGGAAACAAGCTGGAAACCCTAAGTCACCAGTTAAGCGCCCAGAGAGGGGCACATGGGGACGGGGTCCCACCATGGGGACACCCAGAGCAGAGGGACACGAAGCTGGGGAAGGGGCTTCAGGCCACACAGGGCACACAACCTGGTCCAGCTTCTCCCCATCCTCATCCCGGTGGAAGCACCAACCAGCCCAGGGAGGGTTAAATCAGCCAAAATTTGAGGAAGGGGAAGCCAAGCATCCCAGCCCAGCCCAGCCACCCCTGCCCCCCCAACCAAACCCTCACCTCTAAGCCCAGCAAGGGGGTGGGGGTGTCAGACCTGAGGCTGGGCAGCACCAGGGGGACCTGAACCCCCCAGCCCACCCCCAAACCAGGAGCCAACCCCACAGGGGGGCTGGGAGGGGCATGAACCCCCCGCACACACATCCTAAGGGAGGGGGAAGCCCTTAGCACCCCTCTTGAAGGTAGGGCTGAGGGCCCCCAGGGAGGGGACAGAGGGGTCTCGCATAGACCCCAGGCTGGCTGGGGGGCCCAAACATACACAGGACCCCCAAATGAGGTGGGGGGCATGGGGCACTGGGGAGCCCCAGGCCCACATGGGACCCCCAAACTGTAAGAGAAGACAGAGGGTACCACGGGGTGACCCCACACCCGCACCCCTCCGACCACGGGGGACAGCGGCGGCCCCCCCACACCGGGGGTTTCCCTGTGGAAGCCCCCCCACCCCATCCCCGCCGGGCACCCCCCTTGCCCTGGCGGCCACCCCCATAACGCTGATCGCGGTGGGCACCGAGGGCGGGGGTTCTCCCGTGGATGCCACCCCCGTGGCCGCCCAGTGCCCTCCGGCCGAGCCCCGGTACCTGCGCTCCCGGCGCTGCTGCCCCCTCCCTCCCCCACCGCCCCGGAGCCGCCTTTTGACGGGAACACGCCGGCTCCGCGCCCCGCCCCTCTCCCGGGGCCACGCCCCCCTCCGCGGCCACGCCCCCTCCCACTCCGCCAATGCCAGCGCGGCACCGCCTCGGCACCGCCTCCGCGGGGGCGAGCCCGCTCTGGTACCGCCTACCGGCACCGTATAAGGTGCGTGTTGCGCGAAGCCCCGCCCACTGGGGGCGTGGCGCGAGCTGGCGGGAGATTGCACGTGGCTGCCCAGCCTGGGGACCCCACGGGTCGCCAGCCTGGCCCATCCCGGTCCCCGCTTTCAGCTCAGCCCTTGCCCGTGCTGCTCCGTGCCCGAGTCTTGTGGGGAGCCCTGTGCTCTGCCAGGAGCTTCTGGGCAGCTGCTGCTGCTCCTTGGGGCTTTTGGGGTGCTGCTGTCTGGCGCTTTGGGGGGCACAGCCACTCCAGAAAGTATGGTGGGACATGCAGTTTTGCTTAGCCCTTTCCTCCTGGCCTTTGGTCAGCCCCTTACTGGGACAGGGCAAACACCACCAGTACAACAGTGCCCCCCCAGCAGTCCTGGGCAAACCGTCTCCCTGTAGCATCAGGTCCTGAGCACATCTAGGTGTCCCTGTGGAGTTTCACCTTTGCTCTGGTGCCTTCTGGAAGTTCAGGCGTTGTCCATGGCGCTGGCAGTGGTTCAGAGGCTCCTTCCCTTCCGGATTTCTAAGTAACAAACCACCCTGTACCGGGACGACTTGCTGCATTTATCACCTGGCAAATGGACTCCATCTTGTTCATGCAGCTGCAGCATCTGCTGGGCCCTTCTCCTTCCTCTCCCATTTTTGGGACAACACCCAAGAGACCTGCCACCGCAGACTGCAAATCCTCTCTCTGATTACAGCTCATGGAGAGTTCATGGATTTTTCTGATGCTTACATCAGATTAAGGGCAGAAGGAGAGCTGATTCATCCCCTGCCTCCAGACTGGAGACAGCAGCATCTGCAAGGGCCCAGGCACAGCTCCAAGTGCTAGAGACGTGTATGACCAAGGGTGGGCAGGTTCCCGGCAGCCAGGGCTGTTTGCAGCCTCCAGGCTGCTCCAGCCCCTCGTTCAGTTTTGGTGTGGCCAGGACTTCACATCCTGAGCATGAACCGAGGCTGTGCAAAGCCCTCGCACATCTGGGGGACAGGGGCCTGCAGGACGCCCGGGTTCAGCTGCTCATGTAGGTCCTGGTGCTATCTGGGACTGTGCAACCAGCCAGGTCACAAGTTTCTGATCTCAGCCACCCAAAATCCCCTTACTGGTGATGCAAGGCAAACCTGGAGCATGGGGATTCGAGCTGAGCCATTTCAGCTGGTGCTCCAGCCCCAAACCAAAGCCTCTCAATCTCCTGGGCACGTTACACCCCCGGTCTGAAAAACTCAGGATATTTGGCAGTTTCTCCCTTTCCATCCTCCAAAGCCTGTCCAGGGTGCAGATATCAGCAACGTTTTATAAAGCAGCAAGAAATGCTTCAAGAAAGCCCCTTCGTGATGTTCCAGGGTGTACTAAGTGTCCCCTAAACCCAAAATCCCCAGAGAAAATGAGCCCCAATGCGGACGAGCGCGGGCGGCCGTGCCACCGTCACGGCAGACGGCAATCACCACCCCGCAGCTGTAATCACCGAGTTCAACAGCTTTAATTTGTGCGGGGAAAGCATTTTGCTAAATGTTTTCAAATTGATTTAATGAGGCCAATCAGAGAAAAAAAAAAAAAAGTCTGGGAAGAAATGGGAGTTCAAGTTCATTAGAGACAATTTGGTCACGCAGAACTTTTTCAGGGATCGGGGAGAGCACTGTGGCAAGGGGGGGACTTTGTGCAGGAGAAGGGTGCCCATCCCCATCCCACCACTGTTGATTTTAAACATCACAGGCATTTGCTTGCTGAAAATCCACCCTAAGGCTGAACGCTGCAGGTCACCCCCTGCCGTCACCTTTCCTGGGCTGGTGCGACATGCTCCTCCACGCCTGAAATCCTGCTCTCCGGCCGAACCCGCTTTTCCGTGCTCTTTCCCACCCTGATGCAGCTCAGGAAAGGGAATCCAGGGCTGGATGCTGGTGCAGGCAGGGATGGGGATGGGAATGGGGATGGGGATGGGATGGGAATGGGGATAGGGATGAGGATGAGGATGGGGATGTTTCCCCCGGGGGGGACTCACACGCTTGCTCCATCCCCTGGTGAGCGCAGGGCTCTCACAAAGCAATTGCAAAATCCTGCAGACGTGTGGATGTGCTGGGCTGGGGGAGGCCTGTCCCCTGCTTTCTGCCCGTCCGGGTGGGCTTTGGAGGGAAAATGAGTTTAAAACTGGAAAAAAAGGGATTGACCCAGGACACGTGTCCCCTAAAATGACTTTGCAGCGTGTGGCATCCCCGGGACAGAATGTCACTGCGGTGTTTTGCACCCATGGCTTTGGTGCAGCTTCTGCCCCCTTCTGGGGATTCTCTGTTGTCTATTATAGGGCTGAGCTCACCCTGCAGCCCGCCCTGGGGGCTTGGTAAAGGTTTCCCTCTCCACATCCCCTCCCAAAATGCTGTTTGCAGAGTCCGTCCATGTGGGTGTCCACCTACACGGCCCAGTCCCGCACCCAGCACCTTCCTAGGGCATGCAGCAAGCAGGTCCCCCGCTCGTCTCGGGGGCCATGGGGGGGACACAGCCCATCCAATTAAGGGGAGCAATTAGCACAGACAGCAAGCTGGGGAGCCTCCCTCATGCTGGCATTTCACTCCCGGGGAAGAAGAGAACAAATGATCCATTAAGTTTCCATCGGCGACACAGGTTGTTGGAAATATTTTCTTGCCGTAAACTTGATTTTTATGGTTTGGGCGATTATGAGGGGAAGGAATTTGTTTTTCCACTGAGCTCTCACGTTTATTGTGGCCGGAAAAAAACACGAATGCTTGCATGGGAGGCTCTGCGAGTTTATGAGCATCGGCTGACCCAAAAGGACCATTTTTCACCAGCTTCTGTCTCAGAGCTATCAGGGCTGGGGGGGATGAGAGCAATGGGCTGGTTTGATTTTTTTTTTTTTCCAAAAAAAAACAAATGGCTGCTCCCTCAAATGCGTTTGGAATTGGGGAACTGGGGCAGGATGGATTTTTCCACTCTGTTTTTCTGCACATTTGGGGCGCAGAGCCCCTAAAATCCCCATAAATTTGTGCAAATGGACCGGCACCCCCAGGACCGTGGAAATCCTCGGGGAAAATGAAAGAGAAGGAAGGGACGGTTGGAAAATATGAATTTCTCTGGTGCCAGGAGAAACCCTGCGAACCCAACGGCTGCAAATGAGAGGCAATTTCCCCCTTAAACTCTGCATTTTGGGGTAATTTGTCTGCAGCGGCGCAGCTGGGTTCACTTTTCCTTGGCCGAACCCGGCGGCAGCGAATCTGCGCAGCAAATCCCCGTGTTTGCAGCGTCACCTCCGAGCGCTGGGGCGAAAAAACCTGGATTTGGGGGTTTAGCGGCGGGGCGCAGCCGTGTGCACGCGCGGCCGCGCTGGTGCCGCTCCTCGCCGGCTGAAGCGACATCTAGTGAGGCTGCGGCGAAGGACGGAGCGTGCCGGGCGTGCACGGCCCCGCAGCAGCTCCCAGGGCCTTGCACGGCCTTGCACAAGCATGCACAGCCTTGCACAAGCATGCACGGCCTTGCACAAGCGTGC
>VXAL01015013.1:112499-151187 GCA_013399475.1 Chauna torquata | reverse complement strand
GGAGGGGCAGCCCCAGTGCCCCGCGCCGGGCGGGGAGGAACGCGGCTGTCGGGGTCGAGGGGCGGTTACAGCCGGCAGGGTGTCCGCCGGCCGCCGCACCGTTAAAAACGCGGGGAACCGCAGTGCCGGCCCAGGGAAGCCGCGAGTGAGGGACCGAGAAGCAGCCGAGGGGAAGGGTGGGCGAGGGCGAGGGCGTACAGCTCCGTCCTGGCCCCCGCCTGGGAGGCTGGTTTTGGGCTGGAAGGTGGCAGTTCGACCTGCACGGCCCCTCTGACCGCCTTCGGTGGTCCTAAGCCTTCAGGCTTTCATGGCCGGGCTTCGCCCTTCTGCAGAACCAGTGCCCTGTGTGCCATGCGACCCCTGCAAGAAATCCTCCTCCTTCGGTTCGGTGCCTTGTTGGACGCTGCTGTTTCCCTGCTGTGGTTTTTGTTGCCTGCGCCTGGTTTTGGCACTGCGCTTGGGTCCGCTCGCTCTGACCCGCGTCAGAAGCCTGACTGCGGGTGGCACGCGGGACCGGTTTCACAGAGCTGCGGCCCGGCTGCGGTCAGATCGGGCAGGGGGCTGCGGCCGCACCGCGCGCTGAGCTGGGCTCCGTCTAGCGCAGCGCGGAGCTGCAGCGTGTGGGGCTGCGGGGGGGTCTGGGCCGCGCCGCCTCCGTGCCGCTCTCGGCCTGGTAACGGCATCCCGTGTCAGGCCTCGGGATGGATACCTGGGGAGAAGAAAGGTAAGCGGGACTGTAGTAGAAGTGTGAAAGATTGAACGGTCGAGGGAATATAAATTTGAGAATTTGTTTCATCGGTCTTGCAGCGCAAGAACAAAGGACGTTCAACAAGATCAGAATGGAGGAAATGTAAAACCAATAAAAAGGAGGGGGCTATTTTCCACTTCTGTGATTGCTGTGTGAGATTTCCTGCCACAGAAAGTCATTGAATTAATGGAATTTAATGAGACGAAGAGGGATGGGATTTGTTCTGGAGACCAGAGGGAGGGCGCAGGGCTGCATCCGCCTGCAGCCAAGGGGGTTGGGATGCTCCCGCCAGGGACCATCGCGCCTCCCTTCCTGCGGGCTCGCGCAGCCCTTTCTCCTGCCTCCGGTGCCGGTCGCAGCGGCAGACCTGCGGGAGCAGTGACAGCGGTTACGTTGTCTGGTCCTGCTTGTGCTTCCCATGTCGTAGGGCAGAGCCGACCCACGTTGCAGGTTGCTGCCTGGAGACCGGGCGTTGCTCGGAGCCCCTCCGCGTGGCCTGGGGGCTCCTTGGGTCCCCCACACCCAGCTCCCTCCGCACTGCAGTGCCTCGCCGCTTCCCCCGGCGCTCGCCGTCGGTCAGCCCCCCGCAGCCTTTCTGTTCTTACCTGCTGCTGCCTACCTGAGCCGTGTCCTTCAGGATGTAAACATTCGTACGCTGGCGACGAGCACACCGCGTTTCGGTGCGTCTCTTAGCAACTTCTCTCGTTTTGCGTGCGTTCTTCCTCCGCTCAAAGGGAGGTGTGAAAACAGAATTCTTTCACGTGCAGCTGTGAGGGGCCAGTGCTTCCTGAAGTTGGATGGCAGCTGGCTTCTGAACCCCAGAACCATGCGTAAGGAGTTACCAGTGCACTGCAGGCGGTCGTGGTGCCGCTTGCTTGCGTCACACGGGGCTGTGACGGGCGAAAGCCGGGCTTGTTCGGGGGCGTTGCCTGCCCTGGTCACAGAACCATCCCGTGCCTTCTGGTCCCTGCCGGCCTCGCTCGCTGCTTTCTTTCCAGCTTCTGATTTGGCGGAGCAGGAATCCTGCAGGCCGTTTCCTTATCCGTGCTGTGTGTCCATGTTCCTGTTCGGCACTGGATTAAGGAGTGATACTGGTGAAAAACGTGCTGTGGTTGGGCGGTTAAATGCAACGCATTACCGAATATGTGAGAGTCTGAATTAACGGTGGGGGTAATTAGCCACTGGAAGAGTTTTGCTAGAGATACGTTATCTTTTCCTGAAGCATCCAAGTCTGGGATGGGATATCCTTCTAAACTGTGTGCTTTGGGCTTGCTGCAGGGGGGGTTGTTTGTTTTTTGCGATCAGAGGGTCAGATTCTGTGATCACAGTGACCGTTCTGGTCTTCAAATATGTGATTTTAAGTTGCAAGTGAAATCTGAAATCCAGCTTCCTGGATTGAGTGCTGGATATAGAAAAACTTGTTCATGTTCTCCTAACATCCTTTTTTGTAGGCAAGTCCTTCATTTTAAAAAGGGAAGAAGACACAGGCCACTTCCTACTTCGCAGCTGCAGCAGCGTGCCCGTGCCGTTTTGCCCCCTGGCTGCAGCCTGGATTGCTGCTGCTTCAGTGCAGGTTTCCCCCTTCAGAACGATGCTGGCTGGTAGGAGGGGAAGAAGCATTAGTGGGAGATGTGTTGCGCAGGACCATGGTGGCTTTGTGGCTCCTTCTGCAGACAGCATTGCCAAAGAGGGAGATGGCATGAGTGGGCTGGTAGGCGACTGTAGAGCCGGGAGTCCTGCTGGCCCTGCCTGGTCAGCGGGGCGCGAAACTTTTCCTAAGGAGGAACAAGAAGAGCTCGGAGTTAGTGACAGTGGCGAAAATTGGGCGCGGGAGGAGTTGGTGGCTGCTTGCTGGTGCAGCTCCTCCCGGGATGAAAACTGAGATGCTGTTAAGACTGTTGCTGTGGGAGGAAGCGGGAAATCACGCTTTACTTTGGTCTCCTCTTTGTGCATGGGCTTCGATGGAGAGGCTGTGGTACGAGCGGAGGCTGGTGGGCACGTGGGGCTGGAGAGCACGACGGGCTTTGGCACATCACCAGAGCTGGCTGAATCACAGGCGAGACCTGGTGGTTTTCAGTAGTTTCTAGCAGCTGAGTTTGGACAGATTTTCAGGGGGCTAGCAAAAAGCATTTCCCTCATCCCAGGCGTGTTTCTCTGCCAAATTTCAGAGACTGCTGCAAGCTGTGGAGCTCTCGAAAAGATTTTTGTGTATGCTTAAAGCAAAATGATATGCAGCTTTAGGACAGAGGTTGGTACAACCCCTGCTTGTAATAAATGTGACCTCTAACTGCGTTACTCTGGAACAGAATACAGACAGAACTATATTAATAGAATTTGCAATTAGAAAGTAATTACACAGCACTTAACTTTTTTCATAGATGTGAATTTCCAAAGTGACCAAAACGCAGGCTCTAGGCTGAGGGAGCGGCGTGGATGGCACAGGGGAGCTACTGGCGAGCTGCTGCCGAAGGGACACGTAGGGCAGTGCCTGTGAGTTGCAACAGGGGCCAGCGCGGATCCGGCTGAGAGCTGGGAGAGGGCGAGTCAGGAAGACGGGAGGAGGATGCCGGGAGTTAAGGTGGAAGGAGGACCGTGGTGAGGTGCTGAGAGGATGGTTGCACAGAGGTCTTCTGTGTGCACAGCGTAACGAAGCTGAGGAGGGAAGAGGTGGAAGATAGATGAGAGGTGGGTGCTTGGGCAGAGCTTCCGTCAGATGATGAGGGTTTTTTTCACTGATGTTAGCTTTCGTGTTTGTCTTGCAGCCCACTAAAGGCTCAACTCTTCAGGAAAAGCTTGGAGGAGGTTGACAGTCGTGGTGAGGGGGCTTGGTGGCCAGTGGCAGGGGCAAGAGTCTCTCCATTTGGATGAGGGTGGTTAGTTTGACCGAGCGTGTCTGCTTTTTCCCTTTATTGCACTGCCATACCCCTCCACCACACTTCTAAACTGGTTTTGGATTATTTCTGCAGTTTAAGAAGAGGGATTAGTTTGGAAGGCTTTCCTCTACATTTTTCTGCTGTTGCCTCTCTGGAAGAGTTACAGGATGAAAAGTCCTGGGCTGGTAACAGAGTGACTGGGTTAACTGTGGCTCTGCGTTTGCAGAAAATACCTTTGGATGTCAGCTTCGCACTGCTCCGGTTCCCAGCTGTTGCTCTGCACTGAAAACCAGAAGGGACTGTTGGTCACTTCACGTGAACCTGTTCGTACGTGGGTTTTGGCCTTCTCCCAGTCAGATAAATGCAAGGCATCTGGTTAAGGCATGTCTTCGAGATATGGTTTCGGTGTAGGGGCCTGTTACTTTATTTTTTTTCTGCATTATTAACCATCTTTCTGTGCATAATTAGCACCTGCTGTTCAATGGGCATCTCCAAGATCCTGGATTTGTGTGTTTCTAAGAGTAAGTAGCCCTTTGGTACCAGGTGTTTTTGTGCTTAAAGCTGCCCGTACCGATTGATGAAGTCACTTTTCTGTCTCTTTTTTTCTGATGAATTAAACTGGCTGAACTTTTCCGTTTTGTTCAGTTCCCATAGAAGTTTTACAGTGCTATTCTGAATCCTTTTCCAATGTCTTTTGAAGCGGCTTCCTGATGCTTGATTTACAGCGCACGAGACGGGAGGCGGGAGCTGCCGCTGGAGGCAGTGCCTCGAGGAGATGGACGTGAGGCTGGCTGGAGCCCTGCCGGTCCTCAGAGCCCTGTGCTGCCAGGCCGCTCACCGGCGTGGCCTCGCGCCGCTGAATCAGCCCGGAGTAAATTACACCCTTGGGGAAGGAGAGGGTTCTGCTGAGCTGGCTTTTTCCTGCTAATTCCATGACCTCTGCAGAATTGTCCTGTTTGTGTGTGCCTGTGCATTCCCAAAGCTTTGGAAACCACAAGGAATGGTGGCGGGGGCGGTGGTGGAAGGAAGGAGCTTGCTCAGGTCCTGTCGGAGCAGCGGGCTGCAGGGCAGGAGCCGGGCGCCCGGAGCGGGTCTGAGTCCCCCCCGACAGACCGGGTCAGGGCTCCTTGGCCCCCCTAGCCCTGTGCTCTGGGGGACGTTCAGCACGCAGGTGACTAAGAGAAGGCAGAAAGGAGAGACCGGGCGCCCGCCGCGATGGTGCATTGTTTGTGGCTGGCTGGGGCGCGCCGGGGCTTCAGAGCCGGCATGGGCACCCACGAGGGGCTGCTGAGGGTGCTTCACAGGGACCGGCCCCAGGCACCGGCAGAGCCAGCGGCACAAGCAGCGGGACCAGCGGGCGGGAGAGCCCTGGGCACGAGGGGAAGGGCCTGGGCACGGCTCTAGCACACGTGGACAACGGCACCCGCTGTCTTAATGAGGTTTTGTGCCGTGGCCTCGATCATCCGGAACGACGCTTGCCAGATGCTATGCGCAGATGGACGTACGGCAGTTCTTACCTCACAGCTTGCAGCTCAGAAACAAGGACTCATGTAAGAGTCAGAAGATTGGAAAAAGAAATGGCTTATGCTGTGATTGACAGGAGTTGAGAGAGATGGCGGAACAGCAGCAGCAAGTCTGGAGGATGACCTTGGTAGCAGAAGTCTGAGCAGGATGAAGATGCAGATGTCACGGCGAAGGAAGAGAAGGTCTCTGGTGCTGAGGGGTCAAGAACTGTGACATTGTGGCTAGATGAAACGATGGGGACGTGGAGGTGTGCTGCAGGGAAAGAGCAGGCTTGGGTTTGGGAGCATCAGAGGAGACTTCTGTGCAGTTTCCCAATTACTTCAATCCAACAGCATGTGGTTGCTGCTAGAAGGGACAGCGCGGCTCCTCTTACCTCCCTTCCTTTTGCCAGCACTCGCATCCACGTTGCTGGGTCAGGGCGCTGCCTGTTAGGAACTGGGCTCTCGTTTTGCTCTGGCTGGATCAGGTTTCGGTTCCTCACTGGGCTCACGGTGTGGCTGCACAAACGCCAGTGTTTGCACAGGCGAGGAGGTGATAACGCATAGTCAGGGATGGGTGGGAAGGCAAAATGGACCTTTTTTTGCTGAGTTTTGCTGATTACAAGCTGGTGAGAGACAGCCGGCTTGCAGCAAAGGCCCATTTATGAAATAGCCTGACTGTGACAGCAGCACAAGTCAAATGCCTGGGGAAGAGCGTAAGAACCAGTGCCTATCTACAGGATGCTTTCTCCTGTAGATAGATGCTTTCTCTGTGCGTTTTGACAGACCTCGCCAGGTCTTCCTGTGCTAGGTAGGGTTTCTGTGTGGTTCTTAGTCCTTGAAGAGTCCCTCTTCCGCGGCTAATTCGGTTGTCCTTGAGCCAATATAAACTCTCAGCTCTCATTTCTGCCAGCAAGGGGTTTCACTGTTTGTTACGCCGAGTATTTCGCCTGTTTAGAGGCAGTGCTGCGCCCCGTCCCGCACTCCGAGGAGCGACGGCCTGCCGACAGGCAGCTGCACGGGCTTCTCTCAGGGTGCAGTGGCTGTGCTGGTCCCGTCCCGAGAGCTGCCTCCGCGTTCGTGCCTGAGCAATGCTCGGTTTTTGGCTGCGACTGTGCTTCTGCACTTCTGTGCTTGGCTGGAGTGGCCGGGCTCTGTCTGGTGAGGCCCCAGTGGGAGGAATTCAGGTGGGGTTGGTTTTTGCAAGTTGGCCTGTGAGCGGTTGTCTGCCATCCCTTTCCAGGGGGTTGATGGGGCTCCTGGCAGCGCTTGTCCGTTCCCTCGCAGAGAGCTGCGGGCCTTGGACGGTGCCTGGGCTCACCGCCTCCGGGGTTTTGCCCGGATGAGGAGTAAAGGCAGTTGTGAATCCAAGCTGGCTATGCAAAGCTGGCGGTGGAACTGCTGGTTTCTCTGGGCAGCCAAACTAGATTTAAGCGATGTCTAATCTGGACTAATCTGTCTAATCTTAGCGGTGAATGAAGACGGCTGTGGGCAGTGGCCAGGAGTTTCAAAGGAAGAAGCGTTCTGCTGAAAGATTGACATGCAAGCCTGGCTACTAGAAATCAAGAGGTGCAAGAGCTGCCCTAGCACCTTGCCCGTGGATGAAGCTTTTAGCCTTGGCTAGCACCATCATGCTTCCTGTTGCATCCCTTGCTGGGAGGAAGCCCTTTTCCTTTTTCTGATCCCACCTTCCTACTTTAGTGTCTAATTTTTTTTAACTCCTCCTCCAGGACTTTGCGAGTCAGAGCCTCCTGCATAGCAGCTGCGTGGAGAGCAAACTGTGTCTGTTTTTTTTTTCCCTGCCTTCAGTGCCCTGCAAGGAAATGGAAAGTGTCTTATTTCCTTCTTCTCTTCTCTTCTTGCAATGCTCTGGCCATCACTAGCAGCACTGAAGCTATGGGTGTGCATATGCAGGTGGATTTTCTGAGTGCAGTGGTGACAGCAAGGAGTCTTCCAAGGCAGGAAGGCTAAAAATCACCATAATTTTACCCTGCTTTCCTGTTAAAAGGAGGTTTTTATGATTAAGCCTTGCTCTTCTGTGTCTGTTTGCATATACTGCCCCAGTAACTTTCAGACCTGTTGTCCAGTTTCAAACAAAGCTGGCAAACACCTGCTATTTCCCAATTCCTACAAGCGCCAAGAAAATAGGTATCTAGACAGAGCAGAGTGACCAGCTCGTGCCACGCTGAGGGAAGGGCTGTGGCATCAGTGCAGACTCTGAACGCGGGACGCGTTACTCCTGCAGCTCAGCATATTGCTCATGGAATGAAAACCTGATGTCTCCAGAGACCGCGGATGAGCTTTGGTTTCCAGCTCTCAGCAGCCAGCTCCCGTTCCGCTGGGCGCACGTCCCGCGTGCGGGGTGGGGGTGAGATGTGGGAGGGGGCCGGCAGAGGCTAGGACCCCGCGTCGGACTGAGGTCTGTGCTGCTGGGCCCCGAGTCCAGGCAACGTGTGAGGGCCTGGAAGGACGGGCAGTCTGCTGCGTGGGTTTTGTGTCGGGAGCAGCGGTCCTTGGAGAGTAGGTGGGCCGGGGGGGTCCTCTCCGGGACGTTCGCCCCTGTCCTTAGAGGCTCAGTGCCGTGGGGCTGCGCCGCAGCACCGCAGCCTCTGCCTGGCGTGAGTCACTGTGGAAGCTCTTGCCCGAGGTTATGTGTGGTATCTTGTTCTTCCCGTGTAATCTGCATGGTGATGAAATCCACTCAGTCATCGAGAGCGCCGCGGCTCAGTTACTGTAGCTAACTGGCTGCTGGCTGCTGTGTCCGAAATCTGGTCTGTAATGCTGGTGCTGTGGTCGTGGGGGGTTGGAGCCGCTGGTTTCAGGTTTTTCGTCGCGTAGCTTGGCTTGCTGCAGTGGGGACCACGGGCTGGCAGATCCTGAAGCCTGTGCCGTGTCGCGTGGTTATTGTTCGCCTGCGTCCTGCTGCTGTTTTCAGACCGCTTTGGACAGTTAGCCCAGCGGTGACTCCTGCCCTTCATTAAAGGGTTTTGACTGTTCAGATAAGCCCCTAGCGCATGCTCCTCTCTTCCTCAGTCTCCGGGCGCTGTTGGCCGGGGGTGGGTGGTCACGGTGCTGTCCCCGGCACGGCGGGGGCACCGTGTCACTTCTGCTTGGGAATGGTTAGGTGGGATTCTGCTTCTTTTGCTGCTGGCTTTTTTTTTTCATTACAATCACACCTTGAAGCCTTATCTGAATCAGGTTCCTCCTGCAGCAGATGCTGTGAAAATGCAGAACAAAGAGAGCCATGCCACAGAGATCTGGTGGTTTAATTCGAAGAAGGGAGAGATGCTGATGAGCCACGGGGGAGTATGCAGAGGCAGTGGGACAGTGTGGGCTGCGTCGTGGACGTGGGCTTAACATGGCAGTTGTCTAAGCTGTGCTGTTTTTGATGTTTCTGGTGAGTGCAGAGGCACAGGAGAGCTTTAAGGAGCAATTTGAAAGAGGATAATAAAGCAGATTTCAGCTTGTTTACAGAGAGCTCTTTTCAAACATGAAGTACAAATGGGAGAAAATAGAGAGGTGTTTGCTTGAAATTTAGCAACTGGGAAATGGAGATTGCTGTCATAGTTTGGGGGGGAGAAGACTCAGCTCTGCAGTAGCGAAGGAAAGAGAGTTGTTAGCGTCTGAGTGGTGCGGGAGGTGAAGACGAGCTGCTCGCGTTTGGTGCGCCAGAAGAGGAGGGACTGGTAGGGAGGGCTGGGCTGCCTGCCGGAGAGGCTGGGAAGCACTTCCAGCAGCAGCGTTCTGACTGGATGTGCATGGTGCACGATTTTGTGTTACAGACGGTTCTGGGGGGAAGGCTGCCCTGGTGACTGGCGCAGCCTGGGAGCCCAGGGCGTTTGCGTGGCCAGGTAACAGGCTGAGCCTCAGAGACTGCAACTCGCGTACCTCGGGGGGTGTAGGGACAGCAAGGGCACGAGGGAGCAGGAGCGGGGTCCACGAGCTCTCTCTGCTCTTGTAGCAGTGTCTGGATTGTGTCCTTACCAGGCAGACGGGACGGAGGTGATGTCCACACTCATCGAGCCCAGGGGCCTGGGGGAAGAGGGGACAAAGCCGGGACCAGTCAGAGCTCTCTTTGGTCATGCTGAACTTCAGCTTGTGGGTACGCTCTTGAAATGCTGGAGGGGGAAATAAGCTGAGACTTCATTTTGGACAGGAGACAGTCCAGGAATAGAAAGGCAGAACTATGAATCATAGACGCAGAGCTGAGATATTAAATTAGCACACAAGGCTAGCCAGAAGAAGCACGAAGGGAGGAAAGGAGGTGCTGCGGGCAGAGCTGCGCGAGACACCTGAAGCACAGCAAAAGGGAGGGAGTGGGGGTGAGGACGATGTTCTGAGGCTGGTGGAAGAAGCAGCAGAGAAACGGCGGCAGGACCAAGAGAGAAGAGAGTTGTGGACCGGTGGGGACAAGGTGTCGTGGCCAGCTGTGTTCCGAAGGTGTGGCTGGCAGGGTCCAGAAGAGCCCAGAACCTGCCCGAGAGTCGGGAATGCCCTTGTTCAGTCCCAGAAAGACGCGATAAGTGTGTCCTTCCTGACACGTCTGTCTAACCGGCTTTAAAAGGCTGTCAGTGACAGTATTTCTAAAGCCTTCCCTGGAAACCTCTTCCAGCATTTAACTGTCCTTTTCCTTAGAACGTTTAAACTGGATCTTTTTCGTTTGCTGAGGACCAAGAAACAGACGGTCCCCTTCCTCTTTGCAGCAGGCTCTTCCGCACCTGAAAACAGTACGGGAACCCTCTTCTCTAGGCTTAGTAACCTCAGGTCTTTGTGCCTGGCAGTTTCTGGTCCCCTGTTCCTCTCCGTGCTCCTCTGGACTCCCTCTGGAGTGGTACCCGAAGCTGGAGGCAGTGCCCGGCCGAGCCTGTGCCAGTGCTGGAAGAGCAGAAGGCAGGGCTGCTTCTGCTGGCCTTCCGCTCTCCGCACGGTTCAACCCGGCGGCTGCCTTTCCTCGGGAGTACGGTGCTGTTGGTTTGTGGTCCAGCGTAACCCCCAGATCCCTTTCTGAAGAGTTGCTGTCAGCAGCTCTGTCCTGTTCTTGATTAATCCTGTGTAAATGTAGACCCCTGCAACCATCCCTTTGGGTTTTAATCCTTTTTAGACAATTTCTCCAATTTGACAAAGCCATTTAGGATTCTAATCCTTGCAGCCACTCTTAGTTTCATGTCACCTGCGATTTTAATAAGCATGATTTCTTCCATGATCTTGTTTGTTAATAAGAGCATTGAAAAGAGCTGAGCCTAGGAGAAACCTTGCCCAATCCAAGGTGGTACTCACCTCAGTTTGTATGGTTATCTTTGATAAGTATTCTCAGGGTGGTCATCTAATCAGTATTGTTCTCAGCCTATAATAGGTTTATCCTTCCTTAAATTAATTTTGAAAATACCATGTGAAACAGTCAGAAACATTACTTAATATATGATACCGAACATCTGCTTCTCTGCTGTGCTGGAGGTCTGTAACCCTGCTGCAGAGGGAACTGACGTTGGTTAGACACAACTTGTTCGTAAAAACCCATGTGTACTATTGCTTGCCTTGTCTTCCAGGGACTTACAGTGTTGTTATTGTTGCTTTTTTTTTTATGTTTTGAATTAGAGTGATTGATCTGTAAGTTCTTGGCTTCCCAATTTGCTTGTTTTTAAAGGTGGGCGCTACTGTTACCTTTCTCAGCGTAGTCACCTTCCCATTAGCTGCGAACTCTCAGAGCTTGAGCTGTTCTGAGGTTGCTTCGGACAAGTAAGCATTTCAGGGTCAATTGCTGTTTTTTTTTTCCCCCCTTAACTGGGAGCTTAGGTATTATGCTTTGGCTGCTATTTTCTGTGCTGGACACCTCTGTTTTTACATTTATTGCTAGTGTACGTAAGAATTGAATCTTGTCTTTGCTGTTGGTTGCTAGTCGTCTCTTACTCTTTGCATAGCTATTTTGAGTTCAGTCAGTGATGCTGATGCCACTCTTTTATATTTATCCTTATTAATCTGACCTAATTTCCACTTTTCACATGCACGCTTTCCTGTGTCTGAGACCAGTAAGGAGCTCATGTGAGCTAGCCAAATTGGTCTCTTACCACACTCACATTCCTTTGCACTGGGATGATTTCTGTTTGTTCCATTAGCGTCATTGCTTTGAGGACCTGCCAACTTTCTGTAACCTTTTTTTTTTTTCCTTGTAGATTTGCTTCCAATAAGATCTTGCCTGTGGAGTTTAGTAACATCTGCCTTGGTGGAGTCTACTGTTTGTTTGCTGTCCTTCCTCCAGCGCATCGTAAGAACTAGCTGGACAGTCTCTTTTCTGTGCTGCCTCCTCCTGACAGATCTCTTTGGAGGATTGGGTGACGGATGTTTCAGTAGCCTATAAGACATGGAAATGAAGTCTAGGGTAAAATTAGAGCACAAAAGTGGCACATGGCGTGGTGCACGTCAGGAACAGGTGTGGAAGAACTTGCCCAGGCCCTTTCTGCTCAGTAGTCCTTGCTTCAAAGTGGGCTGTTGGAGAGAGGATTGTGCAAAGTGGTTTGGCGGCGAGACAGTTGGTGAGCGTGACTGAAAGGCACGAGGAAATCGTGGTTGTGAGAGGCTAAGGGGTGAGGCTGAAGTGTATTTTTATTGTGAGGAGAAAATACCTAAAAGTGGAACTCAGTCTGGGTTGGTTTTTTTGTTTGTTTTTGTTTTTAACACAGAATTTGAGCCTGGAGTGTCTGTTCAGTGGAAATTGCTGTGTATAGTGAACTAATAAAATTTGCATTTTTACCCCACTATTTAGCTTCACTTGTTTGGCTGAAGCGTTCCCCAGACAAGCACACAGGTTGGACTGAGAACCATCAGCAGGTGGAGAATCGTAAAACCACTTGTGCCGGAGGGGACCTCGGTGCGACATCTGAGCAAAGCAGGGTCAGTGCTGCCATCAGAGCAGCTCGGTAAGGGCTTTGTCCTCTTGGTCTTGAAAAACCTCCAAGTAGTTCTGCATCCTCACATTGCAATGGCATCTAATCCACTGTGTCCTTGGGTTGGTCGTTCCAGTTATTAGTTCCCCTAGCATTTAATTTCTAATTTGCATTCGTCTGGTTTACTACTATCACACATTTACTGCTGCTGTCTTTAGATGGGACTAAGTAAAACTTTGTTACCTGAAAATTCTTCCCTGAAAAGTTTACTTTTACATTATAATCAATTATCTCTTGATGTTCTTTTTGGAAAGTTAATCACATAATGCTCTTTAAATGTCTCTTTGAGTTCATTTATCACAGCCTTCAGATAATTTTTATGGCTTTTCCTTACCCAGTGTCCTTGAAGTACAAAAATTAGACCATAGGCAATATGCAGTTATTTGACTCAACTACAGTTACGTTTACTGTAAATCCATCTCCTTTCTCTATTGACAGTTCTTTTTAAGTATTGGAGGATCATTTAGCTCTTTTGCTTTAGCATTGCATTGAGGACTAATGATGAACTGCTCACCTGCTCTGGCCTTTCTGCCTTTCCTAGAACTTGAGCCACCATCCCAGGGGGATGGCTGGTTCTCTTTGGTCAAAATACCTTGCACTGGCTGTTCAAAAAGGTGCGTTAGCTGAATGGATTCAGCTTGCAAAGTGATTCACATCACTCAGCCACATCCTAGTCCTGTGCATTTATGATTCCCCTAGTTACAGCAGCAACCGGGTGTTGTTTCAGCCAGGATCTTACTTGCATTATTGCATTGCGTAGAGAAAGTGTTGAGCAGTGTCAGATCTGGTTCCGGTTCATTCGCAGTATCACAGACGTGTTGGTTGGATCTCTGAAGTCTCTGGTCCAGTTTACTCGAAGCTGAGCTGTCACCGGGCTGCCCGTGGCTGAGTCTGGAGAAGGTTTCAGGAAGGAAATTACTGCCATGTCTCTGGCAGGTGCTGCGCCCGTAGCGGCGAGCCTTTCTCCGGTACCCTGTCTCTGTGGTCCAAAGCTGTGGCGTGTGGCTCTTGGCCCTTGTCACACCATCTGCACTTGCTAAGAAGGGTTCAGCTGCCTCCTTCTAACGATCCTTCAAGTGGCTGAAGGCTGCTGTTAGATCAACCTGTTGCCTCTTCTTTGCCAGGCTGGGGAAGCCCGTCCCCTCTGTGGCAGTGTGGATCAACCCCTGACCACTTGGTCTGTGGGACCCTTGCCAGTGTCTCACCATCCTCCTTGAACCGGGGAGTCCCAAACTGGTGCAGCCTCACCGGTGTTGAGTGGAGAGACGTCACAGCCTCCCTCAGTCTGGTGGCCGTGCTTCTAATGTGACCCAGGGTGCAGCCTGCCTTACTAGCAGTCAGCACGTGCTGCTGGCTCGTGTTCAGCTGGCACGTGCCTTTGCCCGTGCCCTCAGGGAGGACAGCGGCAGCCAGCGGTTTCCCCGTCTGCGTGGGAGTCTCTCTGCCTCAAAACGCAGACCTGGGTGCGTCTCCGTATGAACTCAGAGAGGTTTCCCATCACCCGCGCCCCAGGTTTCTCGAGGTACTGGTGCCTTGGAGCTCTGGTGTTTGGCACGCGCACCCCGCGCCCTCCTGCTGAGCGTTACGCGCAGCTTTGCTGGGGGCACGCTGTCGTTACGCGGGTGCTCGATGAAGGCGGGGGCGAGAACAGCCCGGTATTGGCCGCGGGCTGCTCTGCTCATTGCTGGCTGCCGGCTGGATACGAAGCATCGATTGCTCCCCACAGCTGGTTGTCCAGGCTGCGTTTCCTCAGCGCAGCTGTTCCGTGAGGCAGTCAGGTTGATCGCAGATACTCTGCCTGTGGTAAATCCGTACGGACTGTTCCCAATTTCCCGTTTGTTCCTCGTGTCTTTGGAAACAGCTTCCAAGAGGACGTGCTCCGTGGTCCTCACAGGACTGAGCTGAAGCTGGCTGTCCTGGCACGTCTTCTGTTTGCCGTCTCGTGCATCCTAAAGATGGGCATGGCACTGGTTTGTTCCCAGTTGTCTGGAGCTTCCCCTGGTCACTGGGATCCCGCCAGAGCCCCATGAGATACCCTCTTATCTGCTAGTGTGAAGTCTCTTTGTGGGGGTGTTCCGGGATCAGTTATTTAGCCAGTTCTTACTGCATTTAATGTTAATGTCTTTGCTAAGTGTTAATTTATAATAGGAATATTCTATGGCAGTAAGTCACATCTTCATGAAAATTTAGACAGTTGCCTTTACCAGCTACGTTTTAAACACCTGTGAGAATGAAAATCAGATCTGTAACTTGAAATTTTGTTTAAAAAAATGAGTTCCATTTAATCCTTCCCCTTACTTTGTAGGGGATTGGTTTCAAGTCAAATAACATATAGTTACTTGGGGAAGTCTGTGCCTTCTTTTCTGGATACTAAGGTAGCTTCACTTGTTTTGAGCAATCCTGAATATCTCTGATATTTCAATATTTATTGAACATTAGCACAAGCAGAAAAGAGATCTCTTCTGTGAACTCTTCTAAGACCATTACATTCAGGTTGTTTGTCTATTGATTTAAAATTCACTTGTTTTAACATTGTTCTTTTTATATATATGTATATATTTTGCTGATGGCTTTGAAATTATGCATTTGTCTTTGTATGTTATGAATATGTCAGTCTGCCTGCTTCTGTAAGGATACCAGTGCAAGTACTTACGGACCAGTTCTGCTCTGTGGTATCTGCTGCAGTTGTTTTTTTCTGTATCCGTCCTGTAGCATCTGTGCAGTGCTACAATAATTTGCAAAGCTGCTTCCTGTTGTACTTAGCATTGTCAAAAGACTTTTTTTTCCCTAAAGTTTTAGCTTCCTACACCAATTTTTGATACTTCCTGTGCTCAAGAGCTTATTGACATCTGTTTCCTCCTCTTTTTTTTTTTCCCCTTTCTTACCCTTTTTTTGGTATTTGGATGTTACTAGCCTCTAAGCTAGTTTAGGTCTTCAGCCAAATTGTTTTCTCTATTTTTTTCTGTAGAGTATTTATAGCCTTTTGGCTATCTAATACATTATCATGAAAATTAAAACAAACGAACAACCAAGCACACCATCCCCAAACCCAGAATGAAAAAGCCATTTTCTCCATGTAGGTTTTTTCCACACAAGTATTTTCATTTCCAAAGACGAACGAGAAGACGCATGAGCTTGCATGCTGCAGTAGGTGCACACGTTGCTGCCGAGCTGTTATTGATCGAGGTTGCAGCGGTGTGAGCATGCATCTGTAAGCATCCACCGACTTCCAGTCCAGTGGCCATTTCATCTTTATCCATCAATGCACGCTCCACGCGGGTGCTGCCACACCTCAGACTAGAAGGCAGAGCTGGTTGGTGTTTATTCCTGTTTGTGTCCAGTCGTAAAGTGTGTTCCCCAGGCCGAGGTGTCTGCAGAGCTGAGGAGCAGCTCCTGCTTCTCCTGTTTGGCAGGGTGGTTTGGAAGAGACCCTCGCTGGGTCTGTCGGGGCTTTGCAGTGCGTGCAAAGGTCCACGTGGGTTCAGAGTTCGCTGCTGTGAATTACCGCTTGAGTTGCAGAATCCCAGCCTGGCTGAGGCTGGAGGCACCTCTGGGTCCCTCGGGTCCTACCCTGCTCCAGCAGCACCCAGAGCTGGTGCCCAGCACCACGTCCAGGCGGCTTTTGGAGATCTCCAAGGGGGAGACCCCCACAGCCTCTCCAGGCTGCCTGTGCCGGGGCTCCGGCACCCGCACAGCACAGGAGTGCTGCCTGGTGCCCTTCCCGTGTGTCAGCTGAAACTCCTGGCTGGGCTGTTTTTGATGTAACTCCTCAGGAAGGACCAAGGGCCAACCTGTGAACTGGGAAGTGCCCACCAGGTTTTAGAAAGCTGGTCGTGTAAGTTGTCATCTTCTGTTCTCTTGTCACTGGATTAAATGGGAAAGAAACCGCTGTTCTTTCCACGACCAGTAATGAGGTGTAGGAGCAGGTTGTGACCATCCCGCTTTCTCCTTCATGTGTTTTGATGGGCACTGCAGTAATCGGCCACGTCAGTGGCTGAAGTCCTTCCCAACCCTGCCATCTCCTGCCTTTCAAAATGAGGGGAGCATTTTACTCCTCTCCCGGTTGTCTCGGGCTTCCTGTGCCCGCTGCTGTCCCAGGGGTCCGGCTGTGGCACCGACCCTGCAGGGGCTGGCCCACAGCGCTCGCCCAGCCCCGTGTCCCCCTCCTCTCCTTGAGCTCATTCTGCCGGTCCCAAACCACAGTGGAGGGTGCCGGATTTAGGTGGCACGCTAAAATAAACGTGCGGTTAATGAGATTTTGGTTTACTTTAATTCTTAAGCAGGCGGCGCCTGGCGCGGAGGCTGGCCTGGCGCCTCTGGTCGTCTGTCCCCGAAGCACCGCCGGTGGCCCGGGGGACCTCCTGCCTGCATCCCTGCTGGGTCAGCTTGGCCGCGCGGGTCCCCNNNGCAGCACCCGTCCGTCCCCGGGGGCTCCGCTGCCCGCGGTGACTCACGGCCAGGCCGGGTGACTCAGCCCGCAGCCTCCCACGGCCTCGCTGCTGAGCCTGACTCACGGCTGCCGGGACGAACCGCGGCAGTGAGGCAGCCCCGGCCGGGCCATGTGCGGGCCCTGTGGGGACAGGGGGGCCGGGAGCACGCCAGGAGCTGCGCGCGGGCAGCCCGGCCGTGGCGCGGGGGGAGGCAGTGCGGGCTCGGAGGGAACCCGCGGGGTGTGTTGGGTCTGGGCGGGTGTCCTGACAGCATGTCTCCCGCGTCGCTGCGGCAGCTTCGTGGGGAAGTGGGCCGGGCCGCCCGGGCAGCTGGCTGCAGGGCTCGGGGCGCTCCGGAGCTCTGCGTGGGCAGCAGCAGGCACGGGCCTGAGGTCTGAAGGGCTCTTCCCTGCCTGTACTCGCCTCTCCCGGCAGGCTCGGGCCGGAAGGTGCAGGTAACTGCCCTGGAGAGATCCCTGCAGAGTGCTGCGGGAGGGTCTGGCCGGGGGCATGCCCAGCTTTCGGGGTACATCATATGTAGACGCCGTTTTCCAGCCATGCCTGTGCGTCGTGCTGTGGAGCTTTGTCAGCGGGAGGGCGGAGGTGCCTCCACGCGAGCTCCCGCTGGCCGGCCTCGCAGAGTCCCGCGGGCTCTGCTGTAGAAGATGGCTTCCCTCCGTATTCTCCAGTTCTGTAGCTTGGGGCAGGGCGAGAAGTCGCTCTCCTCGAGATCAGGATATTGCCATCCTGACCCAGCAGGAAGGGCTGGAGGAATGTGGTTATAACGGCAGGAGCCTGGCTCGTAGCCAGGTTTCCAGTGCCTTCCAGGCATGGGCAAGGCAGCAGATAATGTGCTAAATTTAGTAGTAGCGGCACATGTACTCAACATTAGCATTTGTTACCCACTGCCTTTGTGGTGACATGTAATCGGAGCCGGGCTGATAGCAATTTTGGTCCCTGGGCTAGGGCGTGATGGCCAAGAGGAGGGAAACTCCTTCTGTTGTGCAAACCTTCTGCTGCCTCGCTGGGCCTGTTAGCTCGTCGTCATGCTGACCACCGCAACGGCGAGGCATCAGGGCACCGAGAGGGGTTTCTGTGCAGCAGCCCCTCTGCGTGGGCTGGGCAGAAGGCAGAGGCACAGCTCTTTTCCTCTGTCGTGGGAGATGCCTGAGCCAAGCGCTGTATGGACAGGTAGCTATCCTGAGAGCACCCTAATCCAGCACAACAGCCTCTGTGATGCTACCAGCACCACAGCTTATGTTGCAAGTGTTTTGCAAACCCACGGTATTTGCTTTAGGAGGCTCGTGTTACTGCCTGGGTCATTCTCAGCTTTGTTTTCAAGAAAGACTTGTGGCTGCAAGACGGAGTGATGACGGTAGGGTTGGACAGGGTAACCCTCTGGTAGCGATAGTAATTAGTGCCTTGGCTCCAAACCACTCGTTGTTCACGGCTGTATTGACCATAACAATTGCAGTGCTTTGCTGTGTCAGGTGAAAGACGAAGCATTAGCTTCTTCTTGTGCTGGCTGATATTTATATTAGTGCCCGAAGCCATGTGGTAACTTACTGAGTGACTCACAAGTACAGAAAGCCTTCTCCTACTGCTGAAGCATCAGTGAAGCCTTGGTCAGCAGAATTTCTATAAATCATCTAAGATCAGCTACCGATTTACAAGCGAACACTGGATTCAACCACCATCAGTCAGGAGCTTCCATCTTCATGTATTGGCGCGGGGTGGGCTCCGTGGCAGCGCAGTTGGCTGGTAAACGAAGCAAGAGGGAATACCGAAGGGACGTCCCTGCCCTTTCTTTTTCTGCGGCAGAGGCACCGCCGCGCCTGGGGGTCTGCAGCAGGGAGGTGCCATCTTCCATCCGGTGCTCAAGATGGGAGCGCTGTCGGGTTAAACAGTTACGTGCCCAATGTTGGTAATAGTTGTTAAACCAAAGTCTCTAATTCTGCCGTTTCCATGGAAATGGAACGATCTTGTGATTAAGACGTGAGGCTGGGGATGGGAGCGCTTCATTCAGTCCGTTGGAACCACAGGCCCCTGCCTGCGCCTTGTTTCCACGTTTGCTCCTCCCGCCTGCGCGGACCGCGGGGGGAGACACAAGCCAGCCCTACGCAGAAACAGGGGTACCTCAGTTCAGAAGGGTGGTCAGGAAAACCCTGCCTAATCCAGCAGGATTCTGACAGAAGCATCTTCAGGTGCCCGAAGCGGTGGCGGTGCTTGCGCCGTGGCGGCTGAGCAGGCTGCGTCGCAGGGAGCCGCGGGACGCTGGGGGTGACGCCGCCGGGGTCCGTTCCCCCAGGCTGCCTCTGCAGCCTGAAGTGGGAGTGCAAAGTAGGTTGGATGTGCACTGAAAGTGCTTATTTGTCTGCACTGACTGTAGGAGAGCTGAGGGTGACTAGATGAGATGCAGGTATCTAAAAAGCAGATGGCTTTGAGTTCAGCTTGAAAAGAGGAGGAGGAAAAGCTGTGGTGGGACCCGCGTCTTGCATAAGTGCCTCCCGAGCAGGGCCTTGCTGCAGAAGGGGCACTCGTGGGCTGGTGGCTTTCAGCAGAGCAGCTCCCTGCAGAGCTGCCCCACGGAGATCGGCACCCCCAGAGCGATCCGCTCTCAGGCTCGGAGGGCTGGCACCTTCATCCCCGGTTCTGGGCTGGCTTGCCTCGCCGAGGGCTCTGGCCCAGGCACCTCTCCTCTTTCTGTGTCCTGGGTTGTGCTTTGGGCTGACATGGACTCGCAGCCACCTTGGTCTCCCATAGGTGGAGTTGGGTTCGGCCCCATGAAAAACAAATCACAGAAAGTCTGCCGGTCTGTTAGCTCTCTCGAGAGCTCCGCTGCCAGGGTTGCAGACCGAGCCATAGCACGTTGCTGTTGTTAGAAAGCCAAGTCTTGGTGGGAGGTAAGAACGAGCGTGTGTCCCGTCCTGGGGCTTGCTCCTTTGTCTTCCGGGGGCTGAGACATCGCATGCAAATATGAGAAGTGCAACTTCCGTGTAAACTCTCCACTCCTTAAGTAGTTTGTATATATTTGTACCTTTACTGGCTTTCTTGTAAGCCACAATGTTTTTAAAGCTGCACAATATTTTATGCAGCATACAATGCAAGAAGGTTATTAAACAAATACCTCTAGCTTCCAGCTCATCCCAGGCATTACATAAAATGACAGACCGTTTACGATCGAGTAGCAGATGCATTTGAGTTTGGCCGTGTTTGGATTGTGCAAGATCCCAGTCGTGTTAGTCCGAGGGAAGCCCTCTCTGGGGCCCTGCTACACGGGCTGTTAACGTAAGTTGGAGCTTATCGCGCAAATGTGGAAAGGAGGGTTAACTTTTTTATGGGTTTGACAAGACCATCACCAGGTACTCTGTGTAGTTTTCATGTCTATAATTATTTTAATGTTATTTAAAAATGCGAATAGTTACAAAAGGAACCACAGAAAGATTTAAAACCTGGGGAAAACAGTAGTATAGCACAAGGCTTATCTAAACGAATCAGGTTAATTTAGAAGCTGAAGGCAGAGTGTGACTCTGTGGGCAGAGCCCATAGCTACACAGATTCAGCTTTAAAATACTAATCTTTTTTTCAGGGAGAGTATCTAACCATTGGAACAACTTTGCTAGAGATGTAGCAAATGCTTGGAAAGCCTCAAGTCAAAGCCCGGTGTTTCTTTGCAGGAAGAAGTCTGCTCTAGCTCTGTTAAAAGAGATAATTTTGATACTGAATTTATTGAGTGGGTTTTTCTAACCTGTGCTGTGCAAGACGTGCAAGTAAATGGCACAGAGGTCATCTCTGCTGTCTTTATAATCTGTTACCAATGACAAAACACACAGGATTCAATAGGAGGAGTCCTCGATTTCAGCTGAAAAGCTTTACTGCATATGTAATACAATTGATTGCATTAAAATAAACTTAAGCAACAGCGATAAAATTATAAATCAGGCACTCAAAAATTGAGAAGTGCTAAAATGCAAAGTGCCTTTGTATTTCTAATTTTTTTTTAAATTATTTTTTTAGGCTGTCAGTGAGGAAGCCATTTAGCAGATCAAGACAGAAACTGTTCTTCTGTAGCCTGTATCTCGGTGCCTCCCAACCTGAGGTTTAGCTGACTGTACTTCTTCAGCTCGAGCTGTGGATGTGGGAAAGCTAAAAGCTGTGCTGCCTCTCCAGGGCGTGGGCTCCTTTGGTGCTAGTTTGATGTGAGAGCAAGGGGTCTTTTTTGCATCCCAACAGCATAAACTGAGTAGCAGCTTGCAAAGGGGCCGTGCCCCCCAGCTCTGGATGCACGCTTACAGACAGCAGAAGTCGTCTCCCTGAACTGAGGATGACCCCGCGCCAACCGTTTGGTTCCAGCTCTAAACTATGGAGGTCGATTTGCTCTTCAAATTACTGAGTAAAAGCTGGAAAAATGTACAATTTCAGCAAAGCTACCTTATTTTTCCCTAACCTCATTTTTGGAAATGTCTGAATTGCTTTTGCTGAAACTTCTAAAAATACCAGCCTAGTGCAGACAGCAAGCGTGGAAAATTTCAGCTTGAATAGTTAGTTTGGCAAAGTTTTAAGGCCCTAATTTTCAGCTGCTGAAATGACTGTCTGACAACCTGAGACGCGGGTTTTGCCATCAGCTCTGCTTGCGAGCACGGAGGCCTATAGAGGAGAGGTGCGTCCCGTGCTTGTGCCGCTCGCTGGCGGGAGCTCCCCACGTAGAAGCAGGCGTCCCGCGTCGGCTGTCGCCCGGCCCGCGTGGGCTGTAAGACACCGGCGGGGCCGCGTGGGGAGCGGTTTGGTGGGCCCAGGGGCCCAGAGCAGCATCTCAGGATCTGAGCAGCCTCGAACTGGGCTCTGTTCCTTGAGTCGGCCGAATCAGTTCTGAACGCGTGTTAGCTGTGTCGGCCGCACCCCTCAAGGCATTTTGCAGTTTAGTGATGTTTTATACAAAGAGACCTCTTTCCGTTTGGAAGCTGCGTCCTGGTTGATTTGATGTCCCCTAGATTGTGTTTTGGAAGAAACAGTGAACAAATTGTTCCCTGTTGGCCTTCTGCTTGCTTCTCCCGGCATTGCAGACTTCATTCCCCCCCGTCATCTTCTTGTTCAGCTCCTCGTACAGAGGCTGTTCCATCCTTTTGATCATCTCCTGCCCTTCTCAGTACCTTTTCCAGTCCTCTCATATCTTTTTTTGAGATCTGGGTCAAAACAGACAGGGAGGATGAGGGCTGACACGAGAGCGGTACACAGTACTCAAACTGCAGGCACACCTTGGAGCTGTACAAGAGCTTCACGATGTTCCCTGTTTTGTTCTCTATTCTTTTCTTAGTAATTGCTAATGCTCTGTTTGCTTTTTGATTGCTGCTGAACAGTGAACTGATGTTTTCACAGTTGTTTAGAATAACCTCAAGATTCCATTTCTGAGTGGTAACAAGAAATTGGAGCTTGTTCTTGTATATGTAAAATGAGAATTATTTTTCTCAGGGTATGCCACTTTACACTGATCTTTGCTGAATTTCATCTACTGTTCTGTCACCCGGTTGCTCAGCATTTTAAGGTCCTTTCACAGCGCTTTGTCTTTGTTTTCACTGTCCTGACTAATGCTGTAGCGCTGCTCTGATTTTTTTTTTTTTTTTTTCTTCTTCTTTTAGTGCTTGCCGGCATGCACGGTACTTGTTCTAGGGCTTTCCTCCTCCTGGATATGTGGGTAGTGCGCTGTGGTGCTGCCACAGCCTGAGCTGCCGCAGAGCGCAGATGTGCTGCATGCCCTCCCAGCTGAGCAATGGCTGCTCTGTGCACCGGCGTCCTTTATCCGAGCCTGATTTAATGCGTTCTTTATCCAAAGCTCCTTTCAGCCAGCTGGTTGCTCCTCTGCGGATCCGAGGCCCGGGTTTCCTGTTTGCTGCTCTTCCGGCTGCGCTGTGGCGTGCCGCGGGACGTGCGGCTGGCTCCTGCTGCGCGCCGGGCTGCGGTCCGGGGAGGTGCCGCTGCTGCGCTGTTCCAGGGGCTGCGGCTGTCCCCTCGCCAGGAGCTGCGCAGCCGCCTCCCGTTGGCGCGGGCCCTTCCCGGGAGGGCAGCCCCCGAGCGAGCGCGCTGCGCTCTCCCGCGCGGCCGCTCCCCGGCTCCCGGCAGGACGAGGTTTAGATGGCGCAGGCGCGCGGTGCTGAGCGGTGCTGGCACGCAGCGCTTGCAGAAATTGCTCCCTACTTTAAGGGTTTCCCAGCCTGCAGCAGAGCCCGCGGTGCAGCTCGCTGGTTCAGCGAGGATTTGTGGTTTGGCCAGGGAGATCTTGGACGTAAAAGACATAAAAAGATGGAGCAAATGTCGTAGTTGTGTGTGTGTTTGCTGTAGTCTGACGACTACTTTACAGGGGAAGGGAGGTTACGAGCATGAGGATCCAGTCCCAACTTTCCTGAGTGCCTCAGTACCAATTTTGGTGGCTCCTGAGTTTTGCAGTAAGCTTTCCAGGCAGCAAAGAGCTGGTGTGCACGCTCGCATCGTCCGTGGTGCTGGGAAGCTGGGAGGTGGCCGCGGGCAGATGCAGAGAGTGGAGGGGACTCAGCTCTCGAAGCACCGCTCAGGGTGTGTGGCCGTCGGGCAGCCCCGCAGTATTTAGTGCAGTGCCAGTTCTTCCTAGGTGCCTGTGCCTCTCGAAGTGCCTGCTCAGAGAAGGGCCAGCTGTGAGGCCAGGCGCAGCTGCTCAGGGCTCCGTCTGCCTTGGTGACCCCTGGCAGGTACTGGGGGCTGCTCACCCGGCAACCAGCTCTCCTGCGGGCTGAGCCCCATTCCCTCAGCCTCTCCTCCAGGGCGAGCGCCCTGGCCCTGAGCATACTCGTGTCCCCCACGACCCTCCCTCCGCCATCTGGAGGCGTTTTGTTCGTGGGGCAGTGGTTGCACTCACTCCCTGGTAGCTCCATCCTCAGTGACTCAGTGCTCTTCATTCCCACCTTGTCCCCAGCGCAGGCAAGAAACAAACTGTGCCAAAAGACAATACAAAGAGATTGGGTGGAAGTGTGAAGCGTCACTGTATCTGCCTGGTGCTCGTGGGAGATGGCATTCTGATGCTCTGGTCGTACCGTGGTTTTATTTTTGGGCAGCATCGGACAACGTGTGCCCAAGTTACGAACTCTGGCAGCGTGGCGTTGCCGGTGGCACTGGTCCAGCGCCCAGCCGTGTGCTTGTTGCTCTGGGCTGCCCGAGGGGCTCCCACCACCGTTCCCTGCACCAGTGTAGTCCCATGGGAGCCATTGCGGCCCCTGCCTCGGACCCAGCTCGTCTGAGGGTCGGGGAGGGAAGGCAGGACGTTCCCGCGCCCCGGCAGCCCTCCGTAGCTCCCGGACTTGTTCTCCCAGAGACACTGAGTAATGATGTGATGCTGTTTCTAGTGATGGTATTTGTGTGACACTCAGCCTTTACTGTTTGTTTTAGAAGGGTTGGTGTCACAAAGCTGAAAAAAAATTATGGGCCAAAGTATTTAGGAGAAGAAATATAAATAGAAAATGCACGCAATAATTACATGTTTCTAAAGAATGTCTTGTTTGTGCCCAAGACTCCCAAATCCCACAATTAATGAAGGCTGCACTATTTCAAAATTCAGCCTGGCATACAAAAGAGGTAGCACATTTGAACAAGAAGATTGTTAGGTATAATTAAACGCTAATAGAGAAGAAGTTGATATTACAGAACGTAAGCCAGGACTGAAGACGAGCTAGCACAAGTAGCAGTCTGCATCCAGCTCGGTCCGTGGCAGTGAGGAGTTACTAGCTGCGTTAGGAGCAGGGACGGTTTTTAGCTATGGGATTGGTCCGTGACTGGATAGAAAGGAAAGGGCTGTCAGTAGGGATGCAGCAGAAGCATTTTGGCCTTGCGCCTGGGGAGATGAAGTACTGTCCCTCAAGTGGTTGTTCAGTGTCAAACAGCAGTGCCAAAATTAGGTACTTTAAAATCGTCAGCTTTAGATAACTTGCACCCGAGAGTCTTGGAAGAGTTTCTGAGGAGCTCTGTGATCGCTCGCCTTTTAGTTGCTCCCGAGTGAGAGGATGGCTGAGACTGGAGCAGGCCAGCGCTGTGCCGGCGTCTGAAGGGATAAATGGGATGACTCAGGTATTTATAATGCGGTTAGCCTGATACCGGTCCTGAGAAAGCAGCGGAAGGGCTGACGTAGATCTGAATTAATGTAGAATTAAAGGAGGGGAAATGAGTGCCAAGTAACGTAGTCTGATGGGATCTGTTTTCCATAACACCGATAACAGCTCTTGAGCAGAGTGATTAGGTACAGGTGTTAATGTTTAAATAACATGTTTATACTTCTTTATGATATTTGATTTAGGACAGAGTGGCCTTCTGATAAAGAGATTAGAACAATTTAAGGTCAACATGAACACGTAAGACGGATTAAGAGTTAGGATCTCAAAATATAGTTGTAAATAAAAATTGTATCGGAGCAGCTAGGTTTCCACTGGATTTTGCAGGGATCTGTTGTTCACCGTGAGCATTGGTATCAATTACCGGAAAGAAAATGGAGAATTGTGATTGAATGAATAAAGAGTACGTAAAGTGCCAAAGACCGGAGAAACCTAAGCCAGCGAGGCGGCAGGTCGCTGACGGAGGAGTTCAGGCGGTGCTGGTGGGGTGGGCACTTCGTCCCGAGAGCCAGGCACCGAGCAGACTTGAGGGAGCGTGCTTTTGTTGGTGGAAAATGAATTTCCAGTGCAGTGCTGAGGACAGAAGGGCAGTGTGGACTGTGTGTATGCGTGATGATGTGTAGGGGCCATGGGGGAAAGCTTTGGCACTTGTATGGTCGCTGCTGGGTACTGTGCCTGGTTCTGGTGTCTATTCCAAAAGGAAAGCATGGGGAAATTAGAGAGGGTTCAGAAAGGCTTGAGAATTAATTACCAGGCTGCAGAACGCACCCACGGAGAAGGACTTGTGTACCCCTGCCTTTTAGGTTATCAAAGACAGCGTTAAGAGGCATTTTGGTCAGACTGACAGACACCTGTAACAGAGCAGAATTCTGTCAGTGGTCCCTTCCTTCTACAAATGAAAGGGCTGATCCGAGGCTGAGGCTGAAAAGCTGTGTCTGTAAGTACGGCCCGTGCTGTGAAGAGGCGAAGGCAGCAGTTCAGGGACCGGGGGGACGTGCGGAGGTCGCCGGAGCAGCACAGCGGGAGGTGTGCGGGCAGGCAAAGGACGTGGCTCGAGCCCCTTGTGGAACGAGTGCTGGGCGCCCACGGGGGTCTGGCCGTGCACCAGCAGCTCCGAGCGCATGCGGGGGTCTCATAGGGGGTTTCCTGCGCAAGCCAGCGGGGTTTGGCGGGGGCGGCAGCGGGCCCCCTGGTCTCGGGGCAGGCACCCGTGCAGAGGAGCGGGCTCAGGCGCGGAGGTGTCTCAGAAGGTGTGGGTGTCGGTGGGAGCTTGAGAGACTGCGGCTGGGGAAAGCGTAAATGAGCGCTCTTTTTAGCGAGGTGCGCGGGCTGGCAGTCCGTGACTAAGCCGCCTTTGTCACTCCTTTGCTGAGGCATCGCATGATTCTGCGCCGTGCTCAGCACGGCCGAAGGAGAGGGAGCTGCTCGCAGCCGCGGCTGGGAGAGGAGGAGCAGGGAGCACCTGGCGCAGCTGGGCCGGGCGAGGCGGCGGGGCTGGCCAGGACAGACGCCCGTGGCAGCTCAGCCTCTCCCGGTCAGCTCAGCGCCGCGCTGCTGCAGGGAAGCGGCCATCTGCCGCCTGCTCCCGGCTCCAGGTCACCAGGGCGCTAGGAAGCCGATCGTGCCTTCTCTGTCTCCATCCCTCAGCTGTGCTCGAGGCAGGGTCTTCGCCGTGCCCAAGTGACAATTGTGGCACGGTTACGGCACCAGGTTTGCACCGCCGGGTGCTTCTGTGAGCTCTTGCAGCTGCAGGCTGGGCGAGGAGGAAGGGAGATGTCCTCTTCTCGCCCTCCTGCCTGTCCCAGCCCTGCTCTGGGCCAGTGGGAAGCAAGCGTTGGACTTTGCCCTGGAGGAGGGACAGACGTCCCTCTGTCCTGAGCCATCACTAGCCCGCCAGTGACCAGCCACGCTGCAGCGAATGACGGAAGCTTCCTGTCTGTCTGCTGGGGGCAGGCTGGTGACAGCTGTCTTTATAAAGGGTTTTCTTGCTGTCCCAAAGGACAGCTCGGTACGGCTGTTCATCCCATCTTCCCCTAACAGGTCCACATCTGCTTTGTCCTAGCTGAAGAGCAGCAGGTTTTGGAGTGGTGAGAGTTTCTCTGATGCCGAAGCCATCACCTCCTGCCCCAACCGTACAGGAAGTTCTCATCGGTGCTCGTGGTTGCAGGCTTCCTCTGCGCTTCCTTGCGGTCGGGCAGCAGGGACGCTTCAGCCTCCGCTGGGGCTTCACCTTGGCAGCGGAAATGCCGAGGCCAGCCAGGGTCGCCGTTGCAGAGGTGTGGGACGCAGCGGTGCGGAGGGGGCTCCTTTCGGGAGGACGGCGGCGTGAGACGGGATGGAGCACCACACGCTCCCTTCGGAGGGTGAGCAGTGCACAGGCTCTGAGGTGTCTGTAGTTGCAGCAGGAACCTCTGGGGGATTGTGAGAATGCAGACAGGAAGCCAGCAGCTTTTTTTTGTTTTTTCTTTTGGTTTAAGTCTGTGGTTGATGGTTTGGTTTTCGCACAGAGGCCTTGGGAAGAAACCCGAAATCTGTGTTTGACAGAGCTCTTCTCACCTGGGTGCCTGCGTGTGAAGGAGCACTGACGGGCCGCGCCGTGAGGCTGCTTGAGGAACCTGCCGTGTCCTGCAGTGCGGAGCTGCTCTGCCCCAGCAGCATGCCCTGCCATGCCGTACCATGCCACGGTGGGCACACACCGCAGCGCCGTGCAGCAGGGGTGCAGGCACTGGAACAGCGGAGCTTGGGCAGGATTCAGCCCCGACAGCCTCGCACCCTGAGGCACACGGGTCTGGCGTGGTGCGGAGGAGTAAAGCAAGAGCGCGCTCCTGTAGTGGTGCGTGCAAAACCACGTTTTGGGGTTATTTGCGGTACGGAGATGGGGTGTGGAGAGCTGCGGTGGCTGAGGGGACCTGAAGCACCATGCTGTCTGCATGTTATTCATCCTCCTGCTGCACTGAGGCTCTTGAGTGACAGATGCTGCCTGAGCTGGCAAGTAAACGGCGGAGGAGCTGTGAGCTGGCTCGCTGAGCCCCACGGAGACGTCGCCCCTCTTCTCCCTGGGCTCCTGCGTAGGCACCATCCTGGCCTCCTCCCTCTAGAACCAGCAAAAGGCAGAAATCATGTGTCAGGATAAGGGCAGCAGCAAGTTTCTCTTGGGTCAAGCCCTACTGGCGTGTAAACTTAAGCCGAGGTGCAGTGGCCTCGTTGCCAGCAGTGGCTGTGTGAGGCAGCAACTCCAGATGCGCAGGCGGGCACAGCGGCCCCTGCCTGATCGCGGGAGGAGGGAAGGAAGGAACCCGTGCGCGGGTGGGAGCGCTGGGCCGGCGCCGGCAGGCGCTTCTTCCCGGGCAGCCCCCGGCCGGTGGCCAGTGCGCAGCTTGGCTGGCGCTGGCTGTGCCGTACCACCGCGGTGCGTGGTTCACGCTCTCCTGAGTATGCGGGGTGGGTTGGTGCGGTTATACCTAACTTTACTATTATTTTTTATTATTTTTTTACTTAAAAATCACATGAATTTGCTCACAAGAAAATGGTGCTAAAAACAAACATTATTTTAGTTCCAAAAGCCAACCTCCTGAAAATCATTTTACATTTGCCTTTACATCCTAATGCGGGCTATTTTGCGTACAGTTCTTGATGCAGCCTTTAATTACATGCTCACATATTTTCCACAGAGCTTTGCCTTACTCAGAATGCAAAACGCATGCACGCAGGCCCGAAGTAACGTTGTGTGGGCAACTGCAGATCTGGTGCTCCTGGCTTTTGAGTGCTCGTTGTTGAGCGTGAATCATCTCCCGATGCGCTTGTTTGAAACTGCTGGAAACGAGCTGGTGCGAAGGGCGCTTCCCTTGGTGAAGCGGAGGGGCCCTCTGCACCCCACGGCCTTTGAGGAAGGAGGTGGCTCCGGGCATTTCTCGTCACCTCTTTTGACTCTCGCAGGCAGCATTAGAGGGTTTGGTGCTCGGCCCGTTCTAGCAAGCCCCTTCTCCGAGGGCTGCATTGCAGAGAGCTCCTCATTAGTCTGCTGGCAGCGGCGTTAGGTTCCTGAGCTCCCATGTCAGCACAGTGATACCGAGCTCTCCTCTGTTGCTGCTGCGTAACAGTCTAGTTGTGTTTAAGGACTACCGCGGACTCCAGATAAAGCCTCGGACGGCCCCACTCGGAGCATGCAGGGTAACGCCTGCGGGGCCCCCCTCTGCCCGGCACCACGGGGCCGGTCGTGGCCCGGGCCGTCGCCAGCGGTGGGTGCTGGGCCGTGCCCGGGGAGCAGCAGGGGCTCTGGGCCGCGACAAGGGCTGCGCCCCTTCCCTCGCCCCCCGGCTGCCTGCTTTGGGGTTGTCAGACCGTGCCTCTGTGCAGCTGGACAAGTTGCGCTCCGGCAGCCCCTCCGCGAGGCCAGAGTGTCCCAGAGGGAAGCGGCGTCGAGGAGGTGCCACCAGGCTGCGCGCGGAACGGGTCGGAAAGGCGGCGAGGGCTGCTGTGCGCTGAGGAGCAGAAGCCGGGGTCCCAGTGGCACAATCTGGGTGAGCTCCTCCAGAGCTGGGCGTGCGGAGAGGCTCCCCTGGCTGCCGGCTCCCCTCTTTTCGCTTAAAATCGTTCCCTGCTGGCAGGAGGGCCAGCTCCTAGGACGGGCGGGAGGGCACGCAGCCCGGGCACAGCCAGGGGAAGGCTGTCTGCGGTGGGACATCGCTTCGTCTCGCCCCGGCGCCTGACGTTGGCTGGTGGCGAGCTGCGTCTCGAGCGCTGCGGTGCCTGGCACCAGCAGCCCGTGCTGCCACGTGCACATCCCCCCGACCCCACTGGCGCTCCGGAGGAACGCAGGAAGGCCTCCGGCACCGACCAGCTCCTGGCAGCTGGCCGAACGTTCCGAAGCGTGGCTTGTACCCGTGGAATGAGACTTGGGTGGGTGTTTCCTTGCTTTGGGCTCGCTGGCCTTGTTTTTGCTGCATTTGTTTAGTTGGCTTGAGGGAGAGCTGCTTTAGGGCTGGAAGGAGTTGAACGGGGAGGGAAATGAGTGAAAGGCCGGACTAGTTGCCTTTACAGGAGAAGGCTTAATTAACGAGCTAGGATTTGGCCAGAGAGCGTGGTTATTCTTCCTGTTCTTGGAGCAATGGCACCGGATCCAGAACAGTTTGAGTCATTACTGGTCATTGCTAAGACTTCAGGAACTGATTTGCAAAATAATTGTTAGCTCTTGACTGCTGTCAGTGTCTGCTCACAAGCTGACATTATAAACATTTTAATTAAAAACACCGATCGTGATTACATAAAGGTGGGATTAACAGTGGAGCATAGTTCAATAGATGCTTTCCCCGGGGTTATCACCTCCTCTCGCCCAGCCACCCGACAGTGGCAGGGTGCAGGGCAGTGGCTTCAAAGGGCCGTGGCGGGGTTTGTTCAGAGGCAGGCAGGGTGCTGCTGTGGGGTCTCGGCATCTTTTCAGGCTTGTGCCGCCCTCCCAGCACCGGGGCTGGGCAGCCCGGCCTCCCTCCAGCGCAGGCGGGGCCCTGGCAGCCACCCCTCGCCCTCCGGGCGCCGCTGGCTTCTGGCTCTCCCCGATTGCCACGGCCTTCCCCTGCTCACGGCCGGTCTCCGTCTCCCCGGGCACGTTCACGGTGTCCCCGTCTGTGCTCCGTCCCTGCTGGAACCCCAGATGCGGCTGCTGCCGCGGGGCAGGGTGGTCCCGCGGGTGGCCGATCAGAGGAGCTCGTTATCTGCGAGCTGCTGGGCCTGAGATTCCCAGCTTGTGGGGAGAGTGCACTTGCAGCTGCCAGCTAATAAATTGCAGTGGGAATTTTGGCTGATCTGGTATTATTTTCCCTTGAAGTCGTGCTGCACCGTGTGCTCTCAAGTCACGGGCTGGCGCGGTCTGTGCCGTTGTCCGTTGGAGCAGCGGGCTTGCAGGGGAGGGCATCTACAGCGGCGCGTGCGCGCGAATGGAGGCGCAGCCCCGCGCTGCCGAGGGAGAGCGTCTCGCAGGGAGCTGCGAGCAGCAGAGGCTTGCGTGAGGCGTTGCTGAGATCGCACCCTGGAGGCTGTGCGATTGCCTGTTTGAGGGAGGACTGATGGAAGCAGCAGCAGAAATGGGATGTGAGACTGGGCAAAGGATCAAAGGGTCTGTTTGAGGAAGGTTGTGCTGATTCAGAGCAGTTCTGTGTAGCTCTTACAAAATGGCTAAAAGCAAATGCCTTGGGATCGGAGGAAACCAAGAGCAGCACGTAGTAATACTTCCCTGGTTCGCCCAGCGCCCGGTGGTGCGTGGCCGAGGGACTCCTGGGCAGTGGTAGCATCTTCACATTCAGCAGTGCCGGTTAGATTTTCCTCTGTGATCTTGTTTCATTGCTTTTGAACTGGGGTGTCCTTTGAGGATCCAGAGCCTGATGGAGCAAGGAATCCACAGCCCAGCAGCGTGTGGTATCAGGAAGTGCCTCCCTGTGTCCCGAAGCTCACTGATTTCATGTGACGTTCCCCAGTTCTTCTGGGGAGACGCGGGGCACGGTTGTTTTCTTACTCACCCACACTGTGCTCTGGAGGTCGAACCACAGACTCTCACCTCGGCCCCCAGGGCCGCCTCTTTCTCAGGGCAACGAACCCTGGTCCGTCTCTCGCTGTTCCTTCTACGGAAGCTCTCTGTCTCTCTGTGCCTTTTATGAGTCCAGGACTAGAGCACAGTACTGCAGGTAAAAACTGGAAGTTCACAGCGTTGACAGGCCCATGCCCTGAAAGTGCTTGCACTATTTAACGCGTCACCTAACCCAATTCACAGTTGTTGCACTAATTTCCACCTTTCTCACCTTAACCTCTTTTTCCCCTTTTCACCGTATGAAATGTTTTGTTGAAGTTCGGGTTCTGCAAACGCCTTATTGTTTTCACCGCATGGCTTTGCAGGTGAATTGCCACTGGAAGTTATCTTGTGTGATAAGCAATCGGTAAATGAAAGTAAAACCAAACTCAGCAGTTGGCACGGACAGATCCTGAAAGGGAGCCTGCCCGGGCCTCCCCTGGGCGAGCGGGTGCGGGTGGGAAGGTGATGGAGCGGGGCAGAGCCGGCTGTGCAGAGCCGGCCGTGCAGGAGCTCCCTCCCTGGCATGCCGGCGCAAGGTACGAGGCCGGGCCAGGCTCCCGCGGCTGGGGAGCAGCAAACACGCCTCGCTGCCCACCTGGCCGGCCCACCCGCATCGGTGCCTCCACGCGGGCAGCGCTGCTCGGCTGCTTCCTTGGGACGTCTGCGGGCGCCAGGCTCGGGCACCGTGCCCTGGGACCATTCTACCTGCGGAGCAGCAGGAGCAGGAGGAGGCGTTTGCCTTGTGCAGCCAGCAGCAGGGGCTCTGGCTCGGACCGGCTGCGGGACGGTGCTGCGATGCAGGCGGGAGGTTGGTTCTGGCTTGCTCCAAGACCTCTGTTGCACCAGCTGAAGGTGTGTCTGCATTTAATGCGATGCATGTCCTCACCAACACCATTTTGTTGTAGTGCTAGCTTCACGCGCTCCACGGTGTCTAGGTTATTTAACATCCTCAGAGGCATATTTCCTTTTCTAAAACAATTGCTAATGAGAGCTTCAGGTAAAACATGGGGTCTGTGGCCTGTTTTGCAGGAAGGAAGCAGGTTTGGCATTTCTAGAAAACTTGGTTGCTGGGTGCAGTGCTGTAATTACTCAGCACCAGGGGTGATACAGAAGAGTTTGCTAATGCTGCTCTCACTGGTGACTCTCCTGCTGTTTGTGGCAAAACAGTCTCTGCCTTTGTGTGCCGGTGTTGTTCGTCACTGAGCTGTTCCTCAGGAGGATGACTAGATGGAGGCATTAAGTGAAATGATATTTGAAGGCATTTGTTGGGGTGTTTTGTTTCATTTTGGCATCTCACGTTGTTACCTAGACTGTGGCTTTTTAGCTTGTTTTTTGGAAATACTTCCTTTACCTCCTCTCATTTTCTTTTTCTTGAGCAGGTGCCTGGAGGCAACAGGGAAGAAAGACCTGTGCCTTTTCATGCTTTCTTACAGTGTAATTGTTTTGCCTGTTTCCTGGGAAGGATTGGTATCATACAGCTTTGGAGAGAGCTGTGTTGGGAAGATCCCATTTTGGGTTTTGGGCTTCTCTTCTCTCTGCATAGCTGAATACCCTTCCCGTCGTACCTTCTGCTGGTGTCTGCTGTTCCTGCACTTTCTGTGCATTTCTTTGGTGGTATCTGTGCGATGCCACATACGGCGGAACAAGAAGGACCTCCAGCTTAAGGAAGGGTGCTCAGCCTTGGGGATCCATGTTCCACTCTCTGCTAGGACGGCGGGGGGTGGGTCGTAAGGGTGTAGGAATGTCCCTTACCGTGTCAGCATGTAGAAGATGCCTCAGCTAGAACGAGAAGTGTGCGTTACTGCGCAGCATGGCACTGCCCCATCTACACGTGGCCTCAGTGTCCCAGCCCAGGTCGGTATGCGGTGGGACAAGCACGGCCCCGCGTCACAGCACACGGCGAGGATGCTGCGGTGTCGTAAGTGCACACACAGGCATCTTAGGGGCTTCTTTCGGCATCAGTTTTAAGTGCAGCTGTTGTCTCCTTGCTGTGGGTCAGGATGGTTTTGTTTTTGAGGCCTCTCTGTACCTGCTAACAGTTTTGTTTCCTGTCCTCTGTGCCTGTGAATGTTTTCTCCTCCGTGCTGCACGGAGTGCCTGGTGTCGGTGTCCTTGCACACCAGCCCAGCCAGCAAGGCCAGGGACAGTGCTCTGAGCAGGCTGCCGTGGTGGGGAGGGGGCGAGAGGGGCTGCTGCCCCTTGCAGCACCCTCCCTGGCAGGCTTCTCGGCATCACTCCTCTGAATAAACTCACTGACCGTTCTGCGAGGAGTGGGAGGTCGGGGCCGGTCTAGAGCCCGAGGAGGTCTGGACGTCTCCTCTGCCCTCCTGATGCTCTGCGGGCCATCATTTGTGGGCTGCTGCAGGATCTCCGTGTTTCTCAGGTTATTTTTCAGCATCTTCCATCTCCTGGCCAGGAGGCTTTGTCTCCTTGTGACCTCTAGATTTTTTTTTTCACCTGTCCTGTGTCTTGTTTCTGCACTGTCTGTCTCTTAGGTTCACCCCTCTGGCATTTCTCTTTTCATTTGTCATTGTCCCTGTTGCTTCTGGATTAAGCTAGAGGATTTTTGCTGCTGTAAATGATGATTGTGGGAGGGGTTTTAAAGCCATGGCAAGGACTGGGCTCTAGACCTGAAGAGGTCTCTTTCAGTCCTATTTCCAGATTGTCACATGGGCTTCTCTTCGGATTTTAAAAAGCTGAGGAGATGTCGCAATGTGTGGCCTGATCACGTTGTCTGCTCTTGCCTGCAGCCATCGCTGGCGCGCCTCCCGCACGGCGGGCGAGGAGCGCGGCAGGGCCGTAAATACAGCCTGGGGAGCGGTCTGGCGTGCGCTCTGGCGGCGTGCGGGCCGGCCCGCTGCCCTCAGACGCGGTTACCGAATGGCTGCAGCTGTCGGGACGCCGGCATTAATGTCCCTGCATGCGGAAGTGCTGGGGCAGGAGGTTAATGAGCAGAAGCGGTGGTGGCTTGGTCTTCCACTGTGCCCAGGAGGTGGCATCTCGAGGTGGCATCATCCAGGGCACCCAGCTGGCGCTGGGCCCTGTGCCACCTCGGGAGGCTCGGTCTCTGCAGCGCGTCGGGCGCCGGGGCTCGGCGGAGCTGCCCTTGGGCGGGCGGGGGCTGCGTGGGGCTGGGGGTTTCTCTCCAAGGGCGGCTGGTGCCCGCGGACGGGGCAGTGCAGGTGACACCAGCACGGCCTCGCGGCGTGCGGGATGGGGGTGGTTTGCCTCCGCACCACGCATCCCGGGGGAAGTGAGCGCATCCCGGGGGAAGTGAGCGGCAATTTCCTCGTCAGCCGCGGAGGTTTGCAGCGGGAGAGCGGGTGTGCGGGCGGCGCGTGTGGGAGGAGGCAGAGATCTCTGCAGTCAGGCTCCGTGTTGTGCTTCCTTCCTGGCTGGTGTTAACTGCTTGGTGGCCAGGGTGCAGTGCTCCTCTCGTTCCTCCTCTCTCCATGGAGGCTGTGGCCAACAGCCTGGGCTGAGCGGTGGCTCCCTTCAAGAGGCCGTCAGAAGTCAGCCCTACGGCTGTCAGACCGGCGGCGTGGGGCTGTGGAGGTGCAGTGGAGGTGGTCAGGGCGAGGGGAGCTTGCCTGCGCTTGTGCTTCACCAGCAGAGAGGGCAGCAAGCGGGGGCTTCATGACATGGAGCAGGAGCTCAGGCTTGGAGGAATGAGCGGTTTCTCCTGGTCGGAGACCCTGGGAATCTGCAGGGGACCGTTGGATGTTCTGCAGATGGAGGAGGTGGGGTATCTCTGGGTAGGCTGGGGTGGCCGGGAAGCACTGTCACGTCTGAGCTGGTGTGATTTGCCATCTCTGGCCGTGCTGGATGCGCGAGCTTGTTCCCCAGAGCCCCCGCTGTGGCTGAGCTCAGAGTCACGGACAACGGTCCTCGTCTGCAGGCTTTGGGGAGAAACGCGACCGCCACTTTCTGCCCTTCTCCCGTGGGGCAGAGGATGGCTCTGTCCCAGCCCCATGGGGCGAGCAGGCGGGGCCCGGCCCTGCTCCCCCGGCCCTGCGTGACGGCTGCAGCGCCTGGGCTGCTCTGACGCGCAGGGAGCTGCGTGCGGCGGGGCGGGCTGTGACGTGGGGCTGCAGGGGCCGCGGTGCCGAGCGCCCCAGCAGCCGGCCCGCGAGGGCTGCCCGCCCCCGGACGCTCCGATCCAGGCTCAGCCTCATCAGTATTCCTGATGCGCGGCTGCAGAGCCTGGCAGCTCCTGCTGTGCGGGAGGGCTCGGCCGCCATCCCGCGGTGCTGCGCCCAGCCCTTCTGCTCCGCAGCCTTGGCCTCGGCCGCTCCAGCGGGATGGGCTGGAGCGCGCGTGCTGCGGGTCCTGGGCGTCCTGCAGCCCGACACGAGCGCGGCGTTGTCACCGTGCCCTGTCCAGTGCCCGTGTCCCAGCAGCGCTGCCTGGATGCCTGCCCGGGGTCCCATCGCCGGCATGGGCTGCGCGGGGTGCCAGCCTCGGGCACTCGCTGCAGCCCCACTGGCATGTTGGCCCCCGGGCTTGCTGAGGTCTGGTCTGTCCTGATCTGCTGCTGGCATCCGCCTGCTGCCGGGGGCTGAAGCCTTATGGCTCCGGCAGCGCTGGGAACCTCATCCCTCCGTCCCCAGCTGCTGAGGCGTTCTTGGATGCTGCTGCACCAGTCCTGTATCCACACTCAATGTGTGGCTTGCTGCAAGGGTGCTTCCAGACTTGGGCCCCTTTGCAGAGTGGCAGCACCTTAAATCGAGCGGGATGGTGACAGCAGCTGTCCCAGGCTAATTGCCCTCTTGCAACAAAACCTTCTTTGCATCTGCACGCAGCTGGAGCAGAAATACCGGTGTTGGTCGGTCCTGGAGGAGCGAAGCGGAGCAGCTGGGCAGTCACGGTTCAGACTTTTCTGTTTCGGGGCCCCGTCCTGGACTTCATACTGGGGACCAGCCAGCAGTGGAAAGTTCTCTAACTCTCAGACTGACTTCCAGTGCAGCTGTTGTTTAGCCTCTCATGTCTTTTTGTTAATTTAAGCCAGATGTTCATTGCCATGGTATTTGTAACGTGGGCGTGACTCATACAAGTTCTGGTACGAGACTGACTTGCTTCTGTCCCCAGGCACCTGCCCCAGGTCAGGACTACAGAAGTGTGATGTCCCTGTTACATCCCGGATCCCAGAGCTCCTCTCTGGAGACTCGCACGGCACGGGGGACTCCAGGAGCCTTTCCAGGAGGGTGGTGATCCCTGCTGGTGAACTCGGATAGTGTAACCTTCCGGTGCAGCAGATGTGCACATAGCACCAGTCACAGCACTATAATCAACCGAGTAAACTGCATGAGAAGAGACATTTACAGATGAGGAGCGGTGCATCGGGCGTATTTCAGCGACGGCTGTCTCTGAACACCAGTGGCTTCTTTCATGGTCTTGTTCTTCATTGGTTTCTGTTCCAGCTGTGGCAGCCGAGCCAGCCGGAGCCCGCACGCTGCCACGCGCTGGCCGCCCTTGTGCCGCCTCCTGGGGTGCAGGCGCCCTGGCTGAAGCCCTCTGCCACCAGAGGTTGTTTCTCAGGCTCAGTTTTATTCTGTTTTATTTTTTGATGTCTCTTGTTCTTTCTGTAGGAATAATGTCAAGGGTTTTTGTATCAATACTATAGCATATAGAACTTTTGCCTCATAACAGGCTAATTAGGTAAAAATATCGTTATGATGTTTCTGTTGTAAAGGCAAATATCTTCTTGGGATACAGCAGCATGAATGTTGTATGTGAGAAGCACAACCATTTTTTATGACTTCCCAGTGCTGCAGGAGGCCTCAAGTGAATATTGTGCCAAGGTTCTGGCACTGCATCTAAAAAAAAGAGGTGGCAGACAAACTAGAGAATTGAAGGGAGGGCATTTGAAACATAAGTAGCTTGAAAAACACGGTTCTGAGTGGAATAGTGAAGGAGTGTCAGTTCGGGGGAACTTTCTGTTTCTCAGCATGTCTGAAGTTGTAGAGAAGAATGCAATCTGTTATTCTTCACGTCTGATAAGGGTACGGCAGGAGTAATTGACTTTATGTGTAGGAAGGGGGACCTGGAGAAGATACCGGCAGCAGTGTGGGTGGCGAAGGCGGCAGCGGGCCTAGGGAGGTTGTTACAGGTGGGTCAGGCGGACGCCTGTCGGGGCGACCGCGTGTACTGGTCCTGCCTCGGCAGGGGAGCGTGGGGTGCATGAGCTCCTGCAGCCCTTCCCAGTGCACATTTCCGTGATTCAGTGATACCTTCGCGCCCAGAACTTACCAGAATTTTTTAAAAGGATGGGAGTTATACAGAAGGTGCACCGTCTGGTGTTGCTACAGTAAAAGTTAAACAAACCCAAGATTTTGGGAAGGGATGAAGAGAGATGGTCCTGCTTCATTACACGAGCAACTTCTAATCCCTGGGAGCGAGGAGCTGTGCAGACGGCGGTTGGCAAGGACCTTGAGAGGTTATTAGTCTCGTTTCCTGCCCAAAGGCTGATTACCTGTGTCTGAATTATTCCTGACAGATGCCTGTCCGATCGATTCTGACCTCTCCATTGATGGAGACGCCATGATCTCTGCAGACAGCTCTCGTCAGAAGACATTCCCTTGTAGTTGCTGTCTGCAGGTTCCTTGCTCCTAGCTGCAGTGCGCTGATCCCGGTGCTCCTGGAGGCAGGACTCCAGATGATGTGGGTGAGGGTCGGATCCAGTCTGGCAGCTTGCGTGCTCCTGTGACCTTGGCACAGATGGCAGAGCTGTGTCTCTGGCGGGTTGTCAGGCGCCTTCTGCTTGGCTTCAGGCATCAGTGCCTGTGGCTGGGCAGGAGGGGGAGCTGGATGCGTCCCGTCGTCTTCCTGAGCACTGGCATGGTGTGGGGACGGGCGTCTTTTAGATGATCCTCGGTCCAGGTAGCTGCTCCCTGTGTCAGCACTGTGCAGCTGGGAGAATATACCACAGAGTTAGACATTGTACTGTCTGAAAGATGCGAAGAAGTCAGGGGAGGAAAAGGCCCTGGGGCTAAGGGAAGGGGCTGCTGGGCGCAGCTCTGCTTCTGCGGTGGGGTGATGGTGGCCTGCGCTCCTGAGGGCTGGGTGGAACGTGGCGGTGGCGGGGGAACCTGTGGATTTAGGGGAGGATGGAGGAAAGAGAGGAAGGGGCTTGGCCAGAGTGAAGCATCGGCTGTGCCGTGGGGACAGGGGAGGCTGGAGCTGGTGGTGATGCCTGGCGGGTGGCAGGTGGCTGCGTCCTAGGGCTGCAGCTAACGTCTGCTGAAGGCAGTGACCAGGGCTTTGTGCGTCCACTGCAAACTGCAGAGGAGATAGGGTGGTGGTGAAGAAAATTGTGAGGGCAGACTCTGAAAGAGGAAGCAGAGTTCGAAAAGGTGGTAGGACTTCAGGAAGAGCTGAGGCAGTGGTGTCAAAGACTCCCAGGATAAGAAAAAAAAAGAAGTGGAGATCTTAAAATGTACCCTGGAGAGACTTTGAGAGGCAGAAGACCTAGGCTGATTTAGCAGACATTGCTTACAGAAAGGC
>VXAL01015013.1:56191-110619 GCA_013399475.1 Chauna torquata | reverse complement strand
CGCCCGCGCCCCAGCAGCATGACGTTCCTGCCCTCGGCCCGGCCGCAGCACCCCGCCGAGAGCCCCGGCTTCCTCCGGGGCGGCTCTCTGTGGGGCAGCCGCCGCTGGAACCTCTTCGGGGGCAGCGGCCGGAGCAGCCCGAGCCCCAGGAAGAACTTCAGTGCCCTGCGCAAAAGTTTCAGCTTCCGCCTGCGCCGGGGCCACGAGCTGCGGCGCTCGGAGTCCGGGGGGCTCTTGCGCCCCGTGCGCCTCCGTACCAAGAGCGAGGGAGACGCCAGCTCCCTGCACACCTGCCCCAGCAAGCGGGACCTGCTGTACCCGGAGCTGGCCAGGGTCGGGGGCAGGCTGCACGCGGACCCCGGGCAGCCGGGGGGACTCTGGAGACTCCTGACGAGCCGCTTCCGACGGCGAGAGCGTGGCAGCACCAGCAGCGCCTGCCCCAAGGAGCCCCATGGTGGTGCCGACCCCGTCCTCCTGGGCAGCGGCCCGCTGCGAGCGCTGGGTAAGTGAGTGCAGGAGCAGCACTGGTCTGGCGAGAGCCCCCTGCACTGGCAGGGCAGGCGGCTGGGGCTTGGCTCTGCTGGGGTCCTCGGGCTGGCACGGGCACCAGGTTGCGTCTCGGTGCTGTGTGGGGTGTGCGCTCAGGAAAGCTCGGCTGCAGCGAGGAAGCGTGGGTGTTTGTGGGGCCGTCTGACACTGCAGCACCCTGGTGCCACTGTCGCAAGTGCTGAAGGAGCAGCAGCGTGGCCAGCCTGGGGGAGATGCCGTGAGGAGTTCTTTCCTTTGCTCGTCAGCCACACGGGAGCAGAGCACGTTGGTCCCGCGTCCTCTTTGCCCTGTCGGTGTCCCAGTGAAGGCAGGGAGAGCCGAACCTCGTGCAGTGGCTTCAGGAGAGCAGAGGGAACTGAAACTCATGTCCCACCTATGTAGGGGGGAGAGGGGTCCTGCTTCTGGGCAGGGGCTGAGTGGTTTGGGAGGTTGCCAGAGCAGAGGCAAAAAGCAGCACGAGGAGCCAGGGAGCACAGAAGGAGCTATTCCCCCCATCCCATAAGCACCTCCCTGGTGCCAGGGTCTGTCTGGGCGCTGACCTGCAGGGGTCTCGTCTGGGGGCGAGCGGGAGCACGAGGCGCTGGCTGGGCGCAGGACAGCCTGCGGAACACAGTGGTGGCGTCCCGAGTGACATGGCAGAGGGACAGAGGGCAGGACGCCCGCGGGGACTGGGCCCGCGGTGGGGACCGGTAGCTGAAACTGTCGTTGCTTGCTCAGCGAGCTGTGCTGCGGTGAGCTGTGCTCCTGGTGCTGGGGCTGCCCAGGCTGGCGGAGGCTCCGCGCGGGCAGCGCTGCCTGCGCCTCCCTGCCCAGTCCTGCTCCCTGGCCCCCGGTGCGGCCTCCGCAGGAGCGAGCGCTGCCGCCCGGCACGGGGCTGGGGAGGTGCGCACAGCATCCACAGGCTTTTTAAGGCATTGAACGCTGGCTGGCAAACAAAGTGGTGGAGGCTGGGCTTGGACCGTGCCGCTCTCCAGGCAGGCAGGGCAGCGCGTTCTGGCGCCCGCGAGCTGCTCTGGGTTTCCATTGCGAGGTTTCTGAGTCCTGGCACTGTGGAAGCAGTTCCCTGGCTTGGCTCGCGTGCCAGAGGAGTGGATTTGGGCTGGCGGGCTCCCCAAGGAGTTGCAGGCTCCCAGGGCAGCTCCGTGCCCAGGAGCTCCCCGGCAGGGCTGGGCTCTGGGGGTGAGCGCAGGAGCAGCCCTGCTGCAGCCCGAGCTTTGCTGCCACACAGATGCTGTGTGGGGAGCTCAAGGAGCTCGTTCCTGCTGGTCCCCTTGTCCTCGGGGCTCACTGTGCCTTTCAGGTAAAGGTCCTGGAGAGGTCTGTGGGCTCTGGCTGGGAGGCCGAAGGCTGCCTTTGCACACTGCAGGGTGACAGGGCCGTGCTTCCCTGCAGCGTGCTCCTCCGTGGGGCCGTGCCGGCTGGCAGGGGTGCCCGGGGCCGGGTGCTGCACGCAGGCTGGGTGGCGGGAGGTTCCCAGGCGAGGGGAGGCTGCGCTCATGGCTGGGGAATGTGGGTGTATCCGGGCAGGGAGGGCCGGGCCCTGCCCGTGCAGCCGGGGGCCTGTTCCTGCTTGCCGGTGGCTTCCAGCAGGAGCTACGCCAGCAGCCGCCAGCCCGTCTGCCGCATTCCCAGGGGAGCAGCTGAGGTTGCACGCTTGTGTCGGTGTCCTCGCCCCTCACCTGGCCACAGGGCTGGGACAGGTAGGGGGCTCCCTTTGGGCCCATCTGCTGGAGAGCCTGGTGATGTGTCACCGGAGGGCACTGGAGAGGGCCTGGAGCCCTCTCTGGCGATGACCAGCTGGCTGACGTGAGACCGCTGCTGGCCAGGGGGTTAGCGTTTTCCACTGTGGCTTGTACTGGAGCTTGGGGATAACCTTTCCAGGCTGGCTGTGGGGCTGTCACTCACGGCAGAACAAGTGCCACTTGCTGGAGCTGCAGAGTTCACACTGTGGTTTGGTCTTTGCTCAGAATACCATTTTTGCTGTTAGCTGCCTGGTTTTAACCCTGGTTTTAACCCATTTTTGCTATTAGCTGACAGGTTTTTGACCCTCCTGGGTCAACGAGATGCGAAGAAACAGCAGTGAAGTCTGCAGACTGAAGCTGCTGTTGCTTGTCCTGTTTTGTATGTCCCATCTTCCCCCATCATCTCTCTACTGAGCACATTGATCCGTGGGCTCTGGCTCAGAAGGAGCTGTGAGCCTCTAAGCCAGGAAGCTGTAGGTTGGACATGGACAATCTTAGTGCTGCTCCAACGTGGGCTTACTGGATGCAGCGGCTCAGATCTCTGCCCTGTTCTTATTTCAGACTTTGCACTATTGCAGGCCAATAGTGTTTGTAGCACACGCTCAACACTTCAAAAACTTTGATGTTTTATGCTAGTGCTGCCCACCTTAGCCCTAGGAAAGCTGCAAATGTAGTCCTAACATGCCCTCCCAGGGGGGTGCAGCTGCAGTTGTGGTTATCAGCTCTTTGGAAAAGTTGGGTATATTAGTCCAGGCAGAGATCCAAGCCAACGCTGCTACCCTGTTCCCAGTGCTGGGAGAATTTTGTTTATAGCAAGCTCAGATACCCATCCAGCGCAGCACTCCGCCACGTAGGCATGCCCGAAGGCCGGAACACCGGCCACCAGAGTCAGGACAGTCCCGGTGCTGTTCTGCAAGTCCTGCTAAGATCTCCTCTAGGCTGCATGTGTAGCGTTTGCTCCCTGCTGGTGCAGGGGTTCAGCCAGGGCCAAGCACTGGGAGGGGTGATCAGGGGAATGCAGACTTTGGTACCTGAAAAAGAGTTGAAGAGCTTGTCTTTGTGTAGCAGAATGAAGGCTGGCAGGGGATGTGTTTTTCTGTAAATACAGCGAGGAAGGACAAGAGCCCTTGGAGCTGGAACAAAGTCAGCACAAAGTCCAGCCACTGTGGACCGACCACAAATAACGGCAGTCAGTGGTTCAGAGGAACGTTTCCAGGTGTCAGCTGGTGCCGTTCTGAAGGAGTCCTCTGACAGGCACAGGCTTGGAAAAACTGGACAGGCTTGGGGATGAAGTTTTTCCGTGCTCATGGAGGGATCGTGTAAGGGGTACAACATTTCTGGCAGCGGCATCTGCGCTCCACAGTTCAGGAAGTGTTTCCTGCAACCGTATTCCCGTCTGTCAGAAAGATGGTCTGCTTTTTTTTGAGGTGCCTTGGGGTTTGAGGTAACTCCCGTTACTCTCCTGTTTGGTGTTTGGCTGTGCAGAAAGGACTAATGTGTAGGCCATGTGTCAAAGAAGACTTCTGGGAGAAGAGGAGGGTGTTTTTACATTAATAAGGTGAAGTTTGCATAGTGAATTGAGTAGATAGTGATATGTATCATCTCTTGTTAGTACCTGCCTGAGCTTAGCTGGGAGAGTTGGTGAGGAGCAGAGGTGGCATGATGGGTTTGGAGACTGTGCCTCAGATGCTGAGCCCAGCCTGGTGTCCATGCTTCAGAAAAACTTGGAAATCCGGAAGGTATCAAGGAAGGAGTTGTTGGGACACAGAAGCACCTAATTCTCAGGGCGAGATCCGAGGAGAGATATGCAGTAGGTGCAGAGGTGTTTGATTACAGTCTTCAAGTATCCATAGGAAGAGGGAGCTTCAAAAAAACAGTGCCTTTTTAATCTTCACCTGCCTTTGCTTGTGGGGCTAAACAGCTAGAGCTGAAGTCAGACATATTTGGAACAGGTTTTTACCGTCGGGTACTGTCAGGTGAGTCCCTGGCACAGGGCTCGTGTTGGGAAGGTGGTGGGTTATCTGTCCTTCCACGTCACCAGCTGCTGGGCCGTCTCTCAGCAGGCTCCAGCTGTCAGAGCAGATAGGACCCGGTGAGGTTCTTTGGTCTGCGCATATTCAGATGTGGACTGGAAAGTAGTAGGGGCTGAGAGGCTTGAGATATGTGACTCTTGGGGAGTATGTGCACTGCCAAGTATACGTCGCGCGATGGCAAGGCGGGTGGCCCTAGCTGCTGCTGGGTGCAGTATAGCTAAGAAGCAAGCGTGGAAGTTAAAAGTCATGCCCTTTTATTTCCAGAGGTATGCAAGATCCTCTCCCTTCACTGCTGCTAAGTATTTAAAGCTCTGGTGAGGTAGTCTCTGTGAAGAGCACATCCTGCACCTGATCTCCACGTTGGCTAAGCTCTCTGACAGGAATGTCAGCCTTGCATGTGCGGGTCCTTGACCTGGAGAAATCTCTCTCCCTGCCAGCATTGCCAGGGTTGAATCTTTATCAAGCCTGGCCTGGAAGAGGTGGCTCTGCCCAGGCTTGTAGCACTCTGCTGCCCTTTTATCTGCATGTGCGGGCAGATGGGTACTTTGGAACTTGGTTTGTGTGGGCACTTCTGTGTTTGTTCAGCCTCTGACCTGGTTTCAAAGCTGGTTTTAATGCCCAGGGTTTCAGTGTCCAAGTTAGTTCCACAGTGGCTTGGATAATGAGTTGGTTAATTATTAGTTGCTGTGTGTGGAGACCAAATGTGTCTGGCACTTGCCCTTCTGAAGCACAAGGTAGATGAACCTGCTGCACTTCATCCTATGAAGAGATCAGCCTGTGCAAGGAGTCAGGGCCCTTCCTCCTCCCAGCTGTGCAGCAGCAAGTGGATGTAAGAAGCAGAGGATCGGTATTGCTATGGTTGAATTCCCATTGAGCTGTCTGTAAAGGCAAGTGGCGGTGTTGTGAGCAACCTCTGCAATGGAGGGTTCAGATCTCCCCATGTGATGCTGTCGTGTCCCACAACAGTGGTCTGGTCTGTAGGTCACCGATGATGTCCAGGTTAACTGACCGAGAGACGTGAGCTGCCCAGAGTGTCTGCCTTATGTCCATGTCTGCTCCTGTTCGTGGTAGCAACTTTGCGTGCTCCAACTTCAGTGTGAGTGTCCGCCTTCCGGAGTACAGAGCTGCCTGTGCCTGGAAGCCTCCCTGGGTGGAGGCTTCTGGCCAGTAACAAAATGAGCCTGAATCTCCTTTTCCAAGGAGAGGTCAGATCAGATGCCTCTCTGGCGTGGCTGTCTTATATCTTGAAGCCAAGGCCACTGTTTGGCTGTGTGAAGGCACTTGGTGTCCAAGTGATGCTATGAGTCCACTGTTCTGCTTTTGAGGTCAGATGCGCCTGGGGAAGGTATTCAACTGCAGGGCTGACAGTCTGGTTTCTTCTGTGTTATTAAATAACAAAGAAGAGGGAGGAAGAGTAACTGGGTGTGTTTTAATGTGAAATACTAAACAATACAGGTAGTGCAGCAGTGAAGCTAACCAAGTGAATCACTACTCCCCTGTGTCTACATGAGCCCCAGCGATGAGGGACACAACAGTTCATTAAGGTGTTAGCCCAGCTGGAGGCAATCGGTGCTAAACAAGCTCGTACCAAGGCTCTGGCACTGCACGGAAGGTGCTAACGCTGACCTGCCTGCCTGGATTTCAGTTAGTGCGTGTTCGTGCATTAGGCAGATCAGGTCAGGTCACCTGGGGGCTTGCTTTGTGCTTCCACGTGGTCACTGCCTCTTGCCTGGAGAAGACGGGTCACTTCTTCAGGCGGGGACGGTGCCCGGGCGGCTGGCATCGCACCCTGCACCGCTCGCTGCTGGACACGGACAGGAGGGGAACTGTGTCACCCGCAGGGAAACCCCCACACCCCTGTCGACCTCCATGTGCTAATGTGCGTGCACAACAGACAGGGATACACGGAATACGCGGTATTACAGAACTCATGCTGGTGAGATGCAGGGAGCCTCCGTATGCTGTGTTTTAGCAGCAAACGTTGGACGCTTGGGATGGACAGAGCTGACATCAGCAAGTTGTGTCAGCTTTTTTTGACGGTCAGGTTGCTTGGCCTATGGCTATTTTGGGTGGTTGAGAAACTGCTCTTGAGGTGCCTTTCTGACAGCTCTGTGGATTTCATCCACGCCCGCACACAGCTGCTTCTTTCACTTGCCGTGAGACGGTGCTGCTGGATGAAGAAAGCAAGCGCACGAAAACTGAGCGAGTTTTCCGACAGCCACGTGGAGGGAGCGCTCGGCCCGCAGGAGGGATGACATGGCTGGAGAGGCCTGCTTGGGCCTGTGTCTGGCAGCGGTGGGACTAATGAGTGGGTCAGCAGATGTCAGCACGGCGTGCACGGGCTGCACATGTCCTCCGTGTGATGGGAGAGGCGACCAGTGTGTGCTGGGAGTGGAACGGCGGGGCGTAAACGTGGCTGGGTGACCAGCTGCAGTGGTAGGTTTGAAAGACTCAGTTGTGGCACGGACCCCGGTTGGCAGTGTGGAAGTGGGTTGTGCTCCAGACCCTCAGGCCTTACTGGGTGAGCAGGTGGTCTTGAGGACGTTGTCTCAGGCGGTAGGTGGGAATGGTGTAGGAGACGGCAGGACAGCAGTTCTTCAGGTGCTGCAGAAACTGCCACATCTCACTTGGGGCAGGAGGAGGTGCGGTGCTGCAGGCTGCTGGTTGATGCAGAAGGCATTTATTTTTCCTTTTTCTGATGACCAGAGCCAAGCTTCTCCCCATGGTCTGTGAGGAGTGCTAGAAGTATATGTGCGGGAATGTTGCTGTGTTGACTGAGTAAGTTGGGGAACCTGACACTAATGCCTGCTGGTTATGAGAAGTTTCAGCTTTCAGGGCATGGTTTAAGAAAGCCCCCAAACTCTCTGCGTGAAGATCATGTGAAGCCAGAACTGAAGAATAACTGGCTGGTGCCAGTAGTTCAGAGTGCAGGTGAAACTTGGTTGAAATGTTCTTCCTGCGTAGCCTCCTTTCTTCTGCACAAGACTGACTCACTTGGCAGTGAATTAGGTGTTTTGGGAAGTGGCGTGTTGGAGGGCTTGCTGCAGGACACCGTGATGCTAGGTCTGCACTCCTGCCTCTTTCAGAAGCTGGGAAGCTTCCCAGGCATGCCGTGAGGTGAAGGCGGGGGACATGTGCCAATGTCTTCTGGTCCCAGACGGGCAAACCCAGGTGTGCTGTGATGCTCAGCCTCCTCACATCACTTTGCTGCTGTGCCCAGGGACTACTTTGCTTTGTCATCAGTCCTGGTGGTAGAAGTCACCGCTGGCACTCCATCCATCAGCTGATCAGGAAGGTCAGAGGGTGAGTGGGTCAGTGCAAGTGGCTGTGGGGGGAGCCCGCATGGTCACTGCCGGAGGCAGGAGGTGCCTGGCCGGCTCCGGAGCACCACAGATTCCCACTGAGCAGAGGCGCATGCCTTCAGTGAGGGTGGTTGACCCCAGGAACGATCTTCCATGCTCAGGTGGCGTCTCTGTCACAGGCAGTTGAAAATCAGGGTAGGGTGTCTTCCTGAAGGAAGGGAGCTTTAGTGGAAGGGTTTTTGTGTACTTGTACACCATAGAATGGCAGGTGGACACAAGGGTCTTCTGTTCCTACTATCTGAGACCCCGGCTTTGGAAGTGAACCACAGGTGGAATTGGCCCATCGAAGATCTGCGTCTCAGAAGTATTTCCAGATGATTTTGAAGGAATCCTGTGCCTGTCTTCAGTTCAAGGCCACTTCCACCTTGGTCTTTGTTCCTTCTGTCACGTAGTCAGTAAGCACACGCTTTTACCTTTCTGGGCACTGGAATAAGAGTGGGTTCATCTGTATGGCTGTGAGCAGTGGGTTCATCTGTACGGCCGTGAGCGCCCACAGAGGAGGTGCCTCCGCACCGGAGTGCTGCAGGCAGAGTGCCGTGCTGTTCCAGCTGGCTGACCAGTAGAGGAGCGGCTGGGCGGTCTGGGCAGGGTCGGTCGCACAGTGGGACTTCCAGTACAGCCGCTTGTTCTCCTGCTGCGGGTGAGAGGTGCTCAGATGCACAGCGCATGCAGTGGGCTTGTCCGCGTCCTCTAAACGAGGTGTACCGGAGCAAGGAGGGAAATGGAGGACAGCAGAGAGGAACGGGCAGACAGGCTGGGACCCTGCAACATGGAAGAGCGGAGTTGGCAGTGAAAATGAGGGCGGTGTTGGTCAGGGCAGCTGGAGACACTAGTTGGCTGCCTCTGGTGCAAGGGCAGGGCAGATCAGTGAAGTCAAGCCCAAAACAAACAAAGTGGGTTTTCAAGGAATGAGTATTTACACTCCTGAAACTCCTTGCTAAAGAACGATACGGAAGTGAAATTTGATGTGGTTTTAGAAGGAGACAGAACAAGTGTACTAAATAGGCAAACCAGGCAAGGCTCAGGAGATGCCTGAGCCGGAGAAGTCAGGGCTGCTCCGTGCTGCTACCGCCTGCGACCCAAGGGCCGGTGCAGGAAGGGCCTCGCCCCGCGGAGCTCAGCGTTAACCCGCGCCGTGGCGTGCGCGGGGCCGCGGCTGCAGGCGGCGAGGTGCCGGCACCCAGCCGGCGTGCCGCGCTGCTCTGGGGCCGTGGCTGGCGGTGCCGCGCGCAGGCCAGGCTGCGCCGCGGCTGGCCCGGGAGCCTGGGCTGTGGTGCAGCCCTTGCGCCCGCTGGGAGCCGATGGGCAAGCAGAGGTGCACGGGTCGCACGCTGGCGCCTTGGGTTAAGCGTGCTAATAGTGTTTGTTAATCGAACGTGTTGTATGGCTCGGTGTAGCTAACTTGGCACTGCGTCGCGGTTATTTGTGTTGGGATTTACTCAGAGGCCTTCACAGCAAGTGAAAAATCTGTTGCTAATAAACTCCTGAACCTTGTTTAAAAAAAAAAAAAGTGTTAGAACAGTTAACAAAGAGGCAACTAGAAAAATTTGCCCATTTTCTCTCTCCTGAGCATCCAAGAACAGAAAAAGGCAGGAGAATGGCCTGCCCTCTCCGGGTCTCTCTCTGCCTCTCTCTGTTTTAAGGCCAAGTCAGCGCATGTGTTTTACTTGCGCTCTGTTCAAAACCCCTGGAAAACTGCCTGATTTTTGCCAGTTTTTCACAGTTCAGGGAAACTTTACGTGTAGTGAAACAGTGCAAGTGCACTGACAAGCCTGTGTCTAAACTGGAGGGAGGGGTAGCCGGTAAAGAAGGTGGTAGTAATGCTGCTTTAACCATCGTGGTTAACCAACAAAGGAACTAAGCAGAGCAAAAGTTACGGGAGGAGGTGATACCTTTTTTTTAGACTAAGTAATGTGTTTGGAAACACAGGTGTGTTGTCTGTAGCCTTTTTGAAAGGGCTCCAGAACTTGTCATTTTCCTTTTCTTTATTAGTTGCTTTAATAAAGGTTTTCCTTCTGCCTTAAAACTTTTCCTATAGCAAAAAGAAAGAACAGTGGAAAGCAGAGACCATGAAGAAACAATTCCTCTTAAGAACCTTCCTGATGGTTCAGAATACTCTTGTGTCATTGCATCAGACTAATGTTTTATTTGTAGTTTCTGAAAAAGAAGTGTTAGTAAACTAGTATATGAATGGTAAGGTACGAGCACTGTATTCTTCCCATTTTTGGCACGTGAAAAGCGCTGTGGCCTGCGGTGCCAATGGCTGCACAAGCACGAGTGCTGTCCTGGGCCGGCCGGAGGAGCCCGGCCGAGGAACGAGTGAGCCTGGAGATGAGAGGGGTCTGCAGCCATCGAAGCCACATGCTCAGCTCCCCTCAGGAGCTGTGAGGGCAGCCGCGTGAGCCGGGCGAAGGATGGCCGTCGGCCGGCTCCTGGCCGGGCTGGAAAGCCCGGCCTTCCCCCGATCCTGCCTGGGTCTCGCAGCGTCGCCTGCTGCGCCTGGTTTCAGCATGCCGTGCCCCGGCACGGCCGAGGATGAGGCGCTGGCCTGAGTGGCGGCCCGCGGCTGCCAGCCTGCCCGGGCAAACCCCAAAGGCCGTTGCTCAAACCTCCGTGCGGTGGATGATCTCCAGCGGTCCCTTCCAGCCTTAACCATTCTGCGGCGGGGCGGCCGGGGCTGCGGGGAGATGCCGCAGCGGGGACGGGCAGCAGGGAGGTCCGGAGCCATCCCTCCTGGTGGCCTCGGCTCCCGGCTGCGGCCCCGGGTGACGGCAGCAGGGCCGCACCAGGCTGGTGTGTTGAAAGGCTCGTGGGCTCGCCTCTTCCCTTTTTGGACCCGTCCGAGATTTTCATTTCTGCAATAGTCTGCGGCACTGGTTGCAGCAAGTTTCTTACGTGTTCCTAGAGAAGCAGTGCTCCCACAGGTTTCTGGCCTCTAAAAATCCCTCTTATTTTTATGCTATTAACATGCAGCAAGTGCTGCTCTTTTGTGTCAGCCCCCCACCCTGCAGCCATCCCAGCTCGGGGTGTAGGATGCGTTTCCTCCTCCAAGGCAAATGAAGTACTCCACTTCTGTTAGGAGTGGCTGCTGGCGACGTCTGATATTTGAGGTATTCTCCAGTCTCTCGCTCCTCCTCCAGTGTGTCTGGTTTTATTTGGGAAGTCTGTTGTTTGACCAGCTCCTGGAGATTGTTTGGATGTAAATTAAGTGTTTGCGATTTCTGTGGCAGAGGGAGGGTGTTTCCTGTGCCACTCAAAAGTCGTTCCTGATTGTTACAACCTTCTTAAGCCTATTACAGATTTCTGCAAATTATGTAACGTGCACATAATTAATTGTGTTCACTTTCAATCAAGAACATAGATTATAACATGCTTTCAGGTCTTCATCCGCACTGCATACAACGCGCTGGTATTGCAGCATGAGCACAGTGCTCAGGGCACCGCGCTGTGTGCCTTCAGTTCGGGGGTCCGCTACGTCCTGTGCCCCCCAAAGAGGGTCTGCTCCCCGGAGCTTCCCTCGCCCCGCGCACCTTGGGGAGGGGGCTGCTGTAAGGCTCTCTGCGCTCCTGCGGGGCCGGCGGGAGCTGCCCTGCGCGCCACACGGGCTCTGCACTGCCTCCTGCCCTCGGCCGGGCCGCTCTTTCTGCACTGAGCTCCGGCTCCAGGGCTGGCCAGGCACGGGCGGTGTCGGGCCTCACGCCGCTCCGCTGACTCTGGACCGGGCGGGAGGGTTGAGCCACAGATCTCCTGGCTCGTGTGAGCAGGGTGAGCGTGGCGGAGGGAGGAGGCTCCGGAGGGATCCCGAGGGAGACCACGGTGACGTGTCATGATGATTTCTCCTCTCTGTTCTGCAGATTCGTTTGTGAACAGCCAGGAATGGACCCTGAGTCGCTCGGTGCCTGAGCTGAAGGTGGTGAGTACTCACAATTCGTGCCTCGGATACCTCTGGTTCTCTGATGCTTCTCCAAATTCCCAAGAAACCCCTGTATTTTCCTGTGTCTGAGTGAATATGCACAGGGGCTTCAGCCTCACAGAGCGGAGAGAGGAGCTGGGGCTGCCGCTGTGCTGCGGGAAGGCAAGGGTTTCTCAGTGGGTCACGCTTGTGCAGGAGAGGTTGTTGGTCTGGGAGAGCGCTCAGAGGCAGAGGTCCAAAGGCAATATTTGAGCACCTCACCCTTCCTGCTGGCCACAGCAGAGCCATAATTCCCGACCTGGTGCTGCCGTGCAGGTTAGACCTTTCTGGCGTAGCAGAAGCAGGGGCAGATCCTGAGCGGCATTATGGGCACGCCACCACGGTCTTCGCCCTCAGAACAGCTGTCCAAGCATGGGAGGTATCACCTCTCCGTCTCGTTGGCTTCGGCTCTGTGCTGGTGCTTCCCCTGCCTCTACTGGCCACCTCGCAGACACGACCGCCTCGAGGTATCCCAGCCCCAGAGGGGTGCTGGTGGGATGAAGCCGTCACCTCTGGTGCTTTGTTCTGCTCAACGGAGGACATCAAACTCCTGCGGTTTGTCAGTGCAGGGCGGGTTTCCCGCAGCACTCTGCTACCAGGCATCATCACCTGCTTGCTGGCTGAACACCAGAGAGGGGCTGCCTTCATGCCCATCTCATCCCCAGCACAGCCCTGTTCATATGGGCCATCTGTGATGAGGACCTGGTCTCAGGGTACTGCACCTCTGAGACTGGAGACGTTTCCACCGCTTGTCATTGCTGATGGCGTGTGCCCAGTCCCTGGGGCTGTCCGAGCTGATGCAGGTCACCAATGCTGGAGGACACGGATGGTGTCTGCTCAAGCTGAGCTGGCTGATGGGCACAAGAGCTAGAAGCCATGCCTCGGGCCAAGAGAGGAAGCAGGACCTCCTTTCTGGTGGCACTGAGCTCCAGGCTAGTGCAGCTGTCCATGGAAAGGCACCTTGAGCAGTGCTCTGCTAAGGAGTGAGCACAGGGGGCAGCGCTGCAGGGGACACCTGGGCAGGACACTGCGTGTTTCCGAGTGTGCCTGGCAGTTCTTAGGGTGGTCTGCTCCAGCGCTTCTCTCTTCCTGCGTGCTCTGCAGCAGCCTTTAACTCCCTTTGAAATCTGTTGGCATGTCTCCCTTGAGCCCTTTTAATTTTTTTCAATCTTAATCTGAAAAACAAGAAGCCTTTTTGCAAAACATACGAGCACCATGCTGCCACAGTTTTTCTTATCTGCAGTTAAGTATAAATTAAAACAAACTTTGAATATTCACTTGTTAGTTTGGCTTGTAAAATGAGCGTCTGTTCAAAAATATTCTTGCAGCTATTCTGTGCATCGCTTTCTGACATGTTAACAGTGTGCAGGCTGCAAAACAGTGCTGCAAGCTAAACAAACCTAAAGCCTTCAGCTCATCCTGAATCAACACAGTCTTTTTGCTGTGTTTTCCATGACCTCTGGGGATCTCCACTTCTCTGGAGTTTCATCCGGCCGATGCGGTTCTTCCTAAAGCCTGAAGCCGTTCAGAGGGCTGGTTCACGGCAGTGCCGGGCTGTGCCCCTTTCTGCCGTGTCTCCGGGGCTGTGCTGCAGCAGCTGGCTGCAGGGGACCCTGTGCTCGGGAGGGCAGGCATCTGCGCAGCAGGGTCGTCGTCCAGGATTTGTGCGGCTGCCTAAGGGAAGGAAGCTGTCTAATGGCAGAGCTGCTCCTGCTGCTGTCTGGGGATGGCAATCAGTGTGAGGCGTGCGTGGCCAGCTCACGGGGACAGGGAAGGCTGGGCAGGGTCCAGAGCTTCTGGGTGGGTGTCAAAGGGATAAGCTCAGTGCTGCGCTGCTGCAGCCCTGGCTGCCCTGCGGTACATCAGCACTGCAGTGCTTCTCTTCCACGGCTCTCCAGGCTTTTGCTCCTGTCTCTCCCACCCCGGTGGTGTGGCTGTCCCTATCAGTCACAGGGTCCAGCTCTTCTCTCCAGGTCTGTACAGGCAGATAGGTCTGCGAGTGAGCATCCCAAGCTATCGCAAACTTGCGTGACTGTGCCCCACGTTGCCACCCTGGAGTCTATACAGGCATCGCTAAACATCCACAACTTTACAAGAAACTTTCCCCAGCTTCTCTCCCTCCCAGTTCCTGAGCAGCTCTCCCTCACCTCAGCCTCGTCTCAGCAGCGCGCTTGGCGCAGGCAGGCATGCGCGGGGAGTTGGGTCTCGCTGTGCGGCAATCCCGGCAGCGCTGCAGGGACGGCTCCTGCAGCACAGCACCTGCTCCCGAGTCCTGGGGGCAACACTGCACTGAGTGCACCACGAGCCCCATGAAAACGTGTCTGTAACCAAGACACGCAAGCAAAGGGCCTGTGCGGAGCCTTCTGATGAAGAACAGAGCGCACCGCAGGTGATGGGAGAAGCTTGCATGAAGAACCTGCTCTGTCTCAGGTCTGTCAGTCTGTATCCTCAAAGGAGAGCTGGCCCTGTGAACCAAGATTCACAGTTCTGTGAGTACGGAACATCATGGACTCGTCAGGGTCTTCCCTTGTAAGGCACATAATGCGTCTGCTGCAGCCCGCGTCCCTCCTCACTCTGCAGGAACGAACCGATTCCTTCACCTCTCCCGCAGTAGTTAGTCGTCTTGTCACAGACGTCCTCGCTCCTGTTCTCCTTTGCACCACAAGTGGTCACTATACGTTCTCTGAAGGTTTTTAATAGCTTGACAATCTTACGCTAGGCTCCACAGTTTCTCCTGCCTGTTTTACCTTGCAGCTTCCTCCATCGGCTGAGGGCCGCCCGTGTCCCCAGCAGCAGGCCCGTTTAGCAGTGCTGGTAGAGGAGAGAGGCTCGTGCGAGACTCGGCTTCCCTGCGGGAAGGGCGCGGGCTGACGCCTGCTGGCAGGGGCTCCCCGCCAGCACCGGCCGTTCTCCGGCTGCTGCAGAGGCAGGGTGCATTCCCTGATTCTCCCAGCATGTCTTGATAAAGAGATTTCTGTGGTGCCTGTACACCACGTTGTACTTTGGCTTGCTGCCCCTGACACGTTTTGTTCCGTATCTGTAACACCGGGTGAGCTTGAGGATAAGACAAAGCAGAAGTTCATTGCAGCAAGACGTAGGTCATGATTTTGCATTATACTTTGTTTGCTTAAAACCGGTCTCCATCCAAGTTTTAGAAAACTATAAATACTGTTTGAGTGTTCAATTTCTGATGGTGCTTGGCAGCTGGCTGTCAGGCAGCCTCGGGGAGTCCCTCTGTTTTCCGGAGGTTTGCCCCAAGTCTGAAGCAGCAGCTGGCCTGGGCAGAGCTGAGCCCTTGGGCTAGCAGCGCCGTGGGCTCTTCTCCGCCCTTTCTTCTTAGTCTCTGCCTCCTGTATCCCTGCAGCTTGTGGCCCCACCGAGGTGCGAGCGGGTGGGGAGGGCTGAGCAGGAGGAGGGCCATCACCTTTATTCACAGCGGCACTCATGAAACCCGCGTGTTTCTGTGGATCGTTCAGCTCCAGGAGCGCGTGCATGTTATCCTCAGGTTAGTCTCGTATATGTTCTCCTCTGCCTAAATGTGTGATCTTTAACTGCTGTTGCGGGTGGCAGCGCTGGCAGCGCCGCCTGGGAGCGCGCTTCCCTGCCCGCTCGGCGTGCTGGCCCCGCGTGGCGCGGCNCGGCTGGCTCCGAGCACCCCGCCTGCGCTGGGCGCTCTGCCGGGCCCACAGCGCGGCACGCAGCTGCTGCTTGTGGCAGAAGCAGGTCTAAAGCTGGAAAACCTGCCTGGCGGTGACTCACGCCCCGAGCTCATCTGTTTGCCTGCAAAAGGTATGCCGTATACCTCTCTTTGGTGGCAGAGCAGCTTTAGTGTTCCCAGCCACTCCTCTCCTCACCCTCCCACTTCCTCTGGTGCTGGTGCAGCTGCATGTGCTGCCGGGCCGCAGACCTGCTCCGGGAGCCAGGCGGGTTTGAACGCAATGCTGCGGCACCGTGCCGGGCTGGACCACCGGCTCCCCGTTCCTGTTTCCTCCCGGTCACAAGCGGCTCCCGTGGTGCAGCCGAGGGGCAGCGCCAGGGGGAGCGAGGGGGCGAGGAGCGGGTGACGCCGGGGGGCTGCGGAGCCCCGTGCCACCACGGGTGGCTGGGTACGTCTGCCCGGCGCTGCAGCCCGCCACTGGACGCAGCCACGGGTTGCTCCTGGGGGAGCTGCTTACAGTCCTGCCGGGACAGGACGGGACGGGAAGTAGGCCTGACCTTGGCAAACCAGGAGCCAGTGCAGCCCGCCCGCAGCAGCCCTCCAACCCGAAGTCACGGGGCTCGGGTCCCTTTGGGTGCCGCGTCCTCTGCTGGGCCAGCGCGAGATTTCCGTGGAAGTGCGGGTGTCCTGGGCTGAGCGCGTCAGCCTTGCCGCACGCTAACAGCACGGAGCCTGCAGCCGGATGTGTCCTGCTCCAGGAGCCACCGGGCTGCTCCCCACGCCAGCTCTCAGCGCCACGGCCACACTGCAGCCACCAGGGCTCTTCCAGGAGGCCCATGGAGAGCTTTGGCACTGCCACACTTTCTGCCCATTTTCAATACCCAGGCAACGCTTGCAGCCAAGTAATGGAACTTGGGATTTTGATTTTGTGTCTCATATATGTATGAGTGCGTGCTGCTTTCATGAAGGCTGTTAGCTTTTCAGTGCTGTGTACCTGCTTAAAATATTCATCATAAAGGTTCTGTATTTCTGCCCGGGTCTTCCTGCACCTCAGCAGAGACCTTGGTATTTCCAGCAAATGTTGATACCTTCTGTGTGCCCAGTGGATCTTATGGTCCGGTCCAATAGCAGGTGTAAGAAGGGTACAGGGTCGGTTGTGCACTGCCTGGGCCTAGGGAGCGGCATCCCAAATGCTTTAGCATCACTGTACATTTGCTGTGAAGCAGCTGTGGATGTGCAGGGGATGCTGGGTTCTCTGGAAGCACAGCAGCCCCGTTGGAGTGTCTGCATGGTGATGTCTGTAGCGGCTTCTGTCTGGTAGATTTACCAGAGATCTTAAATCCTGATGAAACAGTAAATAACCAGTTTTGGGGATGGGGAAGGAGGATGCCCACAAAGCATTTGGATGGATGGTGTGCCGAATAACACAAAAAGTCAGCTGGAGTCATGTATTTGGTGGAGTCAAGAGGAAGCCTTTGGTAGTGGAGGAACCCGCAAGCTCTGGATTGTGCTGGGCAGCGTGGGCAGGTGTTGGGATGGCAGAGATGGTGTTTTGGACACCCACCCCAGGGGTATCTTTGTGGGGTTGCTGGGAGCGTGGTTTATACACAGGGGGGTACAGTGCCCTGCAGCAGGAGGTGTTTATGCACGAGCAGCTCCGTGGTGAAGTCACGCTACCAAAGCCGAAGATAGGCTAGGTGCTCTGGGGACGCTGTGCGGAAGAGGAGCAGCAGCCCACTTTGCCCAGGTAGGGTGAGCTGTGGCCCTGGCTTCCAGGACGGCTGCGCAGTGAGCGGCTTGCAGGCGCCTGCCTGCCTTCTTCACCAGCGAGGGTTCTGATGCGCAGGCCCATGTAAGAAGCAAACCAGGAGCGGCTTGTCCAGCTCCTGGCCAAGAGCATCTCCACGGGCCCAGGGCACTGGCAGCAGGCAGAGGAGCACGCTGCGGGCACCAGGCACCTCTGCCTCTCCCCGGCGTTTCTGCTCCAGCTGCATCAGAGCAGCGCTGCAGCTGAGGCTAGAGGGGCATGAGGTGGGGTGCTCAGAAACGCAGGAGCCGCTGCACGAGCTGCGGTGTGCCTGTGGGTGCAGGGAACGGCTCTGGGGCGTAAACTGACCAGCCGGAGCTGCATTTCTTGCAGGGATGGCAGAAGACACCTCTTTGCCCCAGGACTGCTCTTCCATCAGCAGGCAAGTCCACTTGCAAGCCCTTAAGCACTGGAGGTTTTTCAAACCACTAGGAAAATGCTGACATTAGGAAGAAAAATGGGTTGTCTGGCTGACCTGTCCTGGGACAGCTGCGTTCCTTTTGTAGCAAATCTGTGGGGCGATCCGGACTCAGACCCTTAGCCTAGTGTGTTTCAACCCATTGAAAAGTTAGTGCCCGGTATCTTTATTTTCCAACTCAATGAAAAATTAGTGCTAGGTGTCCTTCATAGGCAGTATAGCCAGCTCCACCGGGAAATGTACACTGCTGCAGCAGCGTCACTGCTGCAGCGAAGAGCCAGTGCTGTGCCTTGCTGCTGGTATCAGAAGCAGCAGCTGTGCCCAAACGCATGGCCAGGCTCTGGCCTCGTTCTTCTGGGTCAGATTGTGTCAAGAGCTATAATGGTTAAAAATTTGGGATGTGTGGGCTGGGAGAAGAGTTCTGGTCCCTTGTGAGCTGACTGCAGCCTGGGGGACGGAGGAGCAGGGGGCTGCAGGCAGAGGGTCTGGAGCTGGGCTAGTGCTGCGCTGGCAGGGCTGCACCTGCTCGGGGCGGCACGAGCATCCTCACCCACCCTCGGTCTGCGTGGGCGCATGCCGTGGCACTGATGTTGTCAACTCGTGGGGAACGCCCGTGCCTCCCCGTGCAGTGGGAGGCCAGCGGGCGATGGGGTCACGCGCGCCTCTCTTTCAGGGCATCGTGGGGAACCTGTCCAGTGGCAAGTCAGCCCTCGTGCACCGCTACCTGACCGGCACCTACGTGCAGGAGGAATCTCCGGAGGGTAAGGTCTGGTTTCCTGGGGAGGTGGTCGGGGTCCTCGCTCTCCTCCCAGCTCGAGGTGACCCCCCATCTCTCACATCTTCCGCACTTGCTGCCGGGCTCTGCTGCCTCCCCGGCTCCCGTCGCGGGTCTCTCGCTTTGTGCTCTCCCCCTCTCACTTGACCTGCTGCTTTGCTCTCTTCCCAAGGTGGCCGATTTAAGAAGGAGATCGTAGTGGATGGTCAGAGTTACTTGCTGCTGATTCGAGATGAAGGGGGCCCCCCTGAGCTGCAGGTAGGAGATCTGTGCCTCCCGCCGTCCCTTCCCACCCTGGCGTACTAGAAGGATTGGCAGGTCCCTGGGGAGGACCTGGCCTGGCTACCACCCTGGGGAGCCCACTCGCGGGAGAACGTACGGACTGCGAGGCCTGAGTGGGGGCCGCCCATATGGCAACTGCTGACCCCAGGCCTCCCCATGGTGCCGGGGAGTGCAGGGCCTGGGGCGCGCGTGCGGCCGAGCCCAGCCGCAGTGTCCCGTACCTGCCGGGTGCTGCCCGTGCTGCCAGCTCAGGGCACGGGGCGCGGGGCTGGACGGTAACGGCCAGTGTGTCTCCCACCCTCAGTTTGCTGCCTGGGTCGATGCCGTGGTGTTTGTGTTCAGCCTGGAGGATGAGATCAGCTTCCAGACGGTGTACAACTACTACCTGCGGCTGTGCAGCTACCGGAACACAGCGGAGGTGCCGATGGTGCTGGTGGGCACACAGGGTGAGTGCGGGGCGGCCGGGCTTCCTCCCCGCATCCTCCTGCCCCTGGATGTGTAAAGGTGACGAAGGCACGGGGGGTGCGAGTGCCTGGGGGGTCCCGGTCTCCCTGCCTGGTGCTGGTAAGCTGCATCAGGGCAGAGTTACTCGGAGGCCCCTGGTTTAGGGCCCTGGAGAGGCTGACTAATTCCTTCTCAGACTATCCCAGCTTTCCTGCAGAGAGCTGCTTTACTTCACCACCAAGCCCTTTCCTCTTGGAAATGCCTGAACCTCTTGGCATTGCCTGCCTCCCTTGGCTCCTGCCTGCAGCAGCTGAGCCAAGGGCAGGGGTCAGGGCCTGGCTGTTGAAGGATTTCGTGCTGATGCATTGCTCTCCGTCCCTCTGGGACGAGTTGCAGCAGGAAAGGTTGAAGGGATGACAGCTTGCGTTCAGCTCCCAAAGAGAGGTCTGAGCAGTGGAGCACTGTTTCCCTTGAGGTGCTGTCAACCCACATGTGGACCTGGGGAAGAGCAGCAGCAACCCAGAACTGCCTTCCTCCTCCTCCTCCTCCTCCTCTTCCCCCATGCAGGGCTGGGGCTGGAGTTGGGCAGCATGGGGCTGGAAGCAGGTCCGGGCAGCGGCGAGGGTGAAGGGGAGGCACAGGCGCCTGGAGCCCCCAGCACGCACAGCAGGGTTCTGGGCAAGGGAGCTGCTGGGAGAGGATCAGCCCTTGAGCTGGATCCCTGCATGCTGAAAGCCAAGCTACAGTGCCCAGGAGGCATGGAGGGAAGTGGCGAGGGCATTGCTGCAGGCATCTGAGCAGCATGCCTCCAAATTGAGCATCCTTCCTGTCTGTAGACGTAAAGCACAGGCTTTACGGAGGGAGCCTGGGGCTGCACAAGTTCTCTGGATGCAAGGGCGACAACGGAGAGAGAGGAGAGGACAGAGGATGCGAACAAAAAATGGTCTTGGCAGGACCCAGTTCCTGAGCAGTGCAACCAGTTCCTCGCAAAGAACCTCTTAGGCTGGGAACTGGCAGTGCCAGTAGGAGAGGAGTCTCAGAGAGTCTGCTCTGGACCGCAAATTAAATGTAGAACAAATGTGCTAAACTTCAGATTTTTAAAGCTTGTGGAATTAGTTTGGGACCAAGGGATCTTGGTTCAGGACTGGGCTGGGGGTGCAGGCACATGCTGTGGAGGCTCAGGAGTGGGAAAGAGAGGTATAGCAGAGGGGCTGGCGATCATGGCTGTCCCAGGTTCAGAACCAGCCTGAGGTAACAGCGTTGGTGCGGTCACACTAAGCAGCGCACTAGACAGCTCAAGAAGGACTTCTTTGTAACGCAAGTCCCAGTATTCCTTCAGCTCCTCCTGAGAGGGTTCATTTACAGCCCCTGCTTGTCCATGGCATGTCTCCAAAGAATTCAAATCAGATGCCTCCTGGGAAGGTAGGATTTCCAAAATACGTGAGCACTGAGTAGCCAACTGGGATACAAATTAAGCCTAGTTGAGCACAAAGGCCTTACCTGTGAGTGCATCCTAGCAGGGCCACCTTTCCCAATTAACTGAAGATAGTACTTTTTGGTTCTTTAATCCATAGAGTGTGGCCATAAGAGCTAAAACGATCAAGACTGGCAAATCCATTTTACTCTGCAAATGAGGCAGAGTTGCAGATGAGTGCGCTTGGTAGTCACAGCTGCCATGACCATTGACAGTCCGGCAGATGCAACGTTAGTCACTTCTAACGCGTGTAAGCACCATGCGTCCTCGTGCAGGTGGGGCTGTAGCTGGATCTAAGGTCACACCGCTTACCCCTTTGCCCCAAGCGCTCTGACTGCTGTCCTTGAGTGTCCTTCAGTTGTCTTCAACAGCCCTGCTGTTCACAGCATTGTGTGACTTCTTGGCGGTGTGTCCTGTTCCAGACATCCAGGCTGCCTTGTCTTGCCAGCCACACCTCCCGCTCGTTTCTGCCATTGATACTTCAGAAGTGTTGGTGATTGGATGGTTAGGAGAGTTGAGTAAGGTTCACTGAAAAAATGTTAACAAATCCATGTTTCTACAGATGTGGGACTTTGTTATCTAAGGCGTTTATAGGGCGGGGGTGTGTACTTTGAAGGTGGGTATCACAGTGTGAGGAGTGGAGGGAGGCCCTGGGACCCAGAGGTAGGTGGGACACAGGTGCTTGCTTTTAACCTCCTCTCCCCTTGGTTTCCAGATGCCATCAGCGCCACAAATCCCCGCGTCATCGATGATTCTCGGGCACGTAAGCTTTCCAACGATTTGAAGCGCTGCACATACTACGAGACCTGTGCCACCTACGGACTGAACGTGGAGAGAGTCTTCCAGGATGGTAACTGCAGTGGGTGGAGGGTGTCCAGGCCAGGCAGGCAGCAGTGCTGTCCCAAAGTGTAGGCTTACAATATCCAGACCCGGGCTCCCAGTTAGAAAGGAGTGCTGCAGTGATGCAGAGCAAGTAAGGCACACGTTCACGTGCAGTGCAGTTGCTTTATGTGCGCAGACCAGGTCCTGAGAGCGCAACTTGCTGCGTGTGTGGAGGGCTCCTGTGTGTGTGGGACACAGGTGGACTGCGCATGGATGTGGTACATGGGACCATACAGCAGGGCTGGCAGCCCCTTTCTCCTCTGTTTCTTGCAGGGACTGTCCCCCAGGGAGCCAATTCTTGCATGACCAGAGCCACAGGGGATGTTGCATCCCTCTGGTGCGCTGTGCTGCTCAGCAGTGTGTAGGAGCCAGAGGACTTGTGTGGCTGCAGAATGGGTTTTGATTGCATTTTGTGGAAGAGAGGGGGAGGCACAGCGGGACCCTCGGGTGCTGGGGGTAGGGGAGCAGCAACAGAGCATCCAGATGGGGCAGGTGTTCCTTGTGGGAACAGCGTGTGGAAAAGTGTCTGCTGAGACTCGGGTCTGCACGACGGGGATGCTGTAGGTGGAAGAGGGAACCTACACCGCGTCCTAGGATTTCGCAATCTACTCAAATAAACCTGCACCCTGTCCTGTAATGGCACTGCATATTCTCCTGTCCCCTTTCTGTGCCTTGTCTTCTGGAGTGCAGCTGGGAAGCTGTGCTCAGTGCCACGAGTAAGGAGTCCTGGGGGAAGGGTCTGTGCCGAGCTGGGTGGCCAGGCAGGACAGAGTTGCTTCTGGAAAGAAGGAGAGCTGTGCTGTTAGCGTTTGCAAGTGGAACAGGTGGCATGGAGTAGAGTTTGGAAAAAGCGCGGAAGACTGAAAGCAAAAATCCAGCTCAGTTCATTGCAGCACAGCAGGATAGGCTGAGGGCAAGACACGAGACTGAGCCTGTCATTGGCTTCAAGAGCCTCCTTCACCCTCTGAGCTGGAGCTGGTGATCTTCCTTCCCAGGCACAAGTATCTGACCTTCCAGTAATCTCCTGTTGCAGGGCTGAGGCTCATAGTCCCTGGGCTGCTTTTCTTATACAGAAGCACACAGAGATGTTCCCCTCTCCTGCTGCTGGTCCACCTCTAAGACAGTCTGAGAAGTCTGTCCAGAGAGCGACCTTTCAAACCATGCCCCCTGGCATGGCAGGGAAGCTCTCAGCAGCCTCTGCGCTGGTTTGGTGTTCCTGGGGGAATTAGGTACTGCTGTTTTTTAGGCTGCTTCTCACCCTTTTTTATCTCAGGATGGAATGAATTGTGCTCCAGAGTTATGTTTTCTCTTTCCTGACCCCAGGGAGCACAGACAACACAACTTTAAGCAGTGAGATGTGTGAGGTGAGAGCTCTCATGTGAGACCAGGACTCAGAGCTAGCACCAGTGCTGCTTAGCAAGCTCCTCCTGTCTTGGTGGGGGACCTCGAGCTGCAGCTTGAAGACTCAGGAGCCAGTGCCTGCAAGGTGCTGTGTCTCGTCCTTCATCTGGGTTTATTCATGGCCTGTACGTGTGGCCAGGAGGGAGGAAGGGAGCAGGCTGTCAATGTGAGGAGCAGGGAGGCTAAGGAAATCCAGAAGACCCCAAGGAGTGGGGATCCTGGAGTGTGTGATAATCGGAGACTGTGCAAACAAAACCAGTGCCGGTGTAGGCAAATGCTGATGCTGTATGGGAACAAGGACCGGGGACTGTCCCAGTGCGAGGAGGAACCGTGCTGGGGAGGGCTGATGCTGTCCCTGGTGTGAAAACTGGGAGTACCAGCTAGGAGCTGGGATGGATTCTTGTCTTCGTGCAGTGCAGCAGGAGGACCGCTGCTGGAGTGCCATGTTGAATTTGGGTGTCAGCATTTCAAAAGGATACAGAGAAACTGAGAAAATTTTCAGATTTGCAAAAATTAATCAAAGGCTGGAAAAAATACCTGGCAGTGAGACACTAGAAGAGCGTATCCATTCAATAAATCTAAAAGAAGATTGAGGGGTGACTTGTTTACAATATCTGAATATCTACACAGGGAAAAGATCACAGATACTAAAAGACTCTGCAGGCTAGCAGAGAACCGATGCTACAAGCTGAAGCCAGTCAAATCGAAATTTTAAAGAATCTTTTTTTTTTATTATTTATACCCCTCTTTTCATTAACTGTTGGAAAAAAATAATGCATAGGGAAGTGCTGTATTCTGCATCTCCTGTACTTTCTTCGAATCCAGACCGAGTCCCTCTGTGGAAGAGACTTGACCCATGCCCAGATGACTGGTGCAGTACAGGCTGGGTGGAACATAACTGCCGGCAGCGTGCGCAGGTCAGCGTGGAAAACGGAGAGACCCTCCCAGCCTTCGAGGCTGCGTGCTGGGAGCTGCCCGCCTTGCGGCGGTTCCCTGTGCAGCGCCCTCTTTTCCGCAAGAGGCTGCCTCCGCGTGCCGTGCCGCACGCCTGCCGGTGCGGCGGTGCCGGTGCCCTCTCCGGGGCTGACCCTCCTGCCTCTGCCGGGGCCTTTCTTTGCGAGCGCGGCCCGGTAGGGCTGATGCTCGGCTGGTGTGGTGGGGCTGCGACCCGCGCTGTAATGGATGCACCTGGAACGTGCCGCTGGGGGCTCTGGGGAGAACACAGCATGAGAATTGTGAGTGGCAAGTGGCACAGAGGGACCCGCCATCTCAGGGGATCTGGGGCAAACCTCGTACTCACAGCTCGCGCCTGCCTGCTTTACTGCAGGACAGCACAGGCACCTTGGAGCACAGCTGCGGGAAGGCAAAGAACAGAGCAGGAGGCGCTGCCGCCACAAAATGCAAGGAGCTGAGGAGAGCCGAGCTGGACGCGGGCCCCAGATGTCGCTGGGATCTGAGGACTACTCAGGGGCTTCCAGGACCCAGTCAGATGAAGCTGACTTGACGGGCTGAGGTGTTCTCGGAGTGGGTACGCGGCTTTCCCTGATGAGCGCTGGTGGGGTCTGATGCATCTGTTTGGAGATCTGCTGACGTTCTGGCAGTCGTGGATTGCGTAAGGAACCTGCCCTGCTTGGCGATGCAGTTACCAGCCAGGCCTCATCTTTATTTGCTCTCTCCAGCACCAGCTGCTTGGCCCAGGCAGGGGAAGATGTTGGTTTTCCATAGCAGAAGAGGGAAGTCCTCTCTAAGCTGTGGTCATTGCTTTCGCTGGAGAAGTTTGCTTGCTTGTCCATGCCCTGTGGTGCATATACTGCACCTCTGTTCCCAGAGAACCCTTTCATGCCACTGTCTGGTCTAACAAAAAGCGATCACTGACCTTTTTGGACAGCAAGTTAATGTCTTGCTGGTCTAGCATGGCAGCTGTAGGTATTCGGTTGAAGGCTGAGGCTAGCACTCTTCCTTTGCAAGGTGCAGTCTCTGCAGGTGCCCCACAGTCTGCACATGGTGCTGCTGAGCGTGGGGAAGCTCTGAGGTGGAGAACTTCAGATCTCCACGTTCACTGACTGATCAGAGGTTCATCAAGAACTGTCTGGCTCCTGCTGTTGTGGTGCCCTCCATCCTGCTCAGGTGCAGCAGAGACCGTTCCTCCACACCTAGAGCAGTTTCTGGCTATTTGGTCTCAAGCGAAGTTTGTTGTTGTGTTGTGCGGGGATCTAGACCGTGTTTGTTAGTGTGTGTCACGTAATTGTGTTGAATCTTTTGGAGTCACAGAGGCTTTGTGTGAGCAGTCAGGCTGCTGATGGTCACTGTGAAAAGGATGCATGACATGATGAAAGTTACCCTATTTCTGCTTGCAAGGCTGGTTTCTCTTGTGCAGCCTGGCAAAAGCCCCCCTGGAAATGCTGTTGGCTGTGTGGGACCTGCACTTCTCATCCTTTCCAAGCTGCTTCCAGCATCACAGTTACTGCTTCTGTGAAAAGGCGGGATGGTCTGCCTGTGGGTTCGGGTACAGCTTGTGGATGGTCCTGGCACGAGCAGGAAGAGTGATGTAGGCTGGGTTGTGTGCTGTAGTGCCACTGCCCTGCGGACACCAGCTCTAGTTTCAAAACTTCACCAGAGTCAAGAGTGAGTTTGCCCATAGGGGTAGACCCCCCGTCGGTGTGGGAGTGCCTCAGCTCTCGGGCTTCATCTTAAGTGTTGCTGTACCAAGCAAAGCTTAGGGAGCAAATTGTCAAGAGCCCTTTGGCAGTGATTATCTTGGTGGTGGTCTTGAAAAGTGACCCAGGCTCAGTCCTGGAAGAGCAGGGAGGGCAGCAGCCGTGCTGCCCGTGGCTGGGACTGGCTTCCCTAGCTTCGCCTCAGCGGCAGGTCCGGGGCGAGCAAGTCCTCTCCTCCCGCAGGCCCTGAGTGCTGGGGAGGGGAGCAGTGCCGGCACAGCTCAGCAGCCTTTCCTCATCGCCTGCCCGGACCCTGCTGCTGAAGTGCTGGTGGCGTTGCTGCTGTTTGTCCCTGCTCTCAGCAGTAAGGTGCGGATTCGGACTTCAGCTTGAGAGCCCAAGGGTGGTTCTGGCTCTCTCCGCAGGGTTGTTTGGGTTTCTGTGTCCTGAGTGGGACACCGGGATAGCAGGTGTCACTTTCTGCTCAGGTGTGAATTGCTTTGTTCCAGGCCTTCAGAACGATGGACAGCATTGCCACGTCTTCCAGGGCAGCGAGTGACACTTCTCAGGAACTGTTTGGCAGGAGCAGTTCATAGAGGGGCGGAGAGTTCGTGCACAGGGGTTGTGCAAGGCCCTGTGGTTCCATAAGGTGCTGTCCCACCTCCGAGGTGTTCTCTGTAGGGTCTCTGGTGAGTCACCGGGGACCTTTGCATGTACCACCCCTCTGTCCAGATACTCCAGAATGTCAAAGACAGAGTGCCATGGTACACTTTAAAATACCGTGTGTGATGCTCGAGTGCTAATATGTACAGCAGCACTGTACATAACATTTGGCAAATACTAAGCAAAGTATCTGGACAGAGGTTCTGCAGCTGGGGCAGGGCTCACTGGTTATACATCAAAGAGCTGTGCGTAGCAAGCAAAGAAGTCTTGATAAGCAAATGATACCAGACACAGTCTTAAGGAATGACAGAAATTATCCTTGAAAAAGTCCTGCTGATGTTCAAGAAGTGGAGGAACCTCTGCCCAGCAAGCAGAAACTTGAAAGCCAACCTCAAGATGCCTCAGATAAGGTTCGTGAGATTTTATCACCACTGTGTGGTCTTCTGACCTCACAGTTAGTTCCGTTGTTACCACTGGTGGTCCCGGGTGAGTGACAAGGCAGAGCCTGTGCCAGGCTGTTGCGTGAGGCAACAACTGCGGTTTTTCTGAATCTTTTCTGCAGACCTCACTTTTTCCCACTGATGACATTCTCAACCTGCCTGTTCCAAGAGACCACTCTCACCTTGCCTCTTCCAATAAAATTGGACCTACTTGTATCCTGAATACTGGGAAAGTTCCTGACTTGAATCTGCCTTTTCCAGTGAAGCTCTGGGAAGCTGTCCTGAATTGCATAAAGTCCTCTGTCCTGGGAGGCAAAAGGTTTCCTCTGTGGGCCATGCAGGACCTTCCCTTCATATGTCGTGTCTCATCTAGTTTGGACTCTGCTCTGCTTAAGATGTCTGGAACTGTCTTTGACTTCTGCTGTGGGTGCTCAGATGTCGTCTTAGAGTGAAGGGGCTTTCTGGCTGTTGCAGTGTTCCTGAAAAGTCCTCCTAGATACAGTATGACCTGTCATGGGAATTTTTCTGGGCAAGTTTGATCCCACAACTGATCCATAAATTTATGTGTATGTAATAGCAATGTATGACTGAAAAAAGTCTTTGGTCACCCCTCTGTATTTCAGTGTCAGTAAGACAAGAAAACTCACCCTGCTACTCGCTCTTTGTGACCTCCACCAGCCAAAGCCAGTCAGAGGCAGACATGGCAGAGGAACAGGGCTGTGTCTTAGTCTTTGAGGGTACTGAATGGGTTCCCCTGCTCCACCACTGCTGCTCCATCAATGCACCCCCTCTTCTCTGCTCCACAAAGTTCTCCACCGAGTGAATAAGTGGTAGTGAAGACATGTGGACTCCAAAGCCAGAAGAGCGAGGAGAGACTGAAAAGAGCAGCAATTGCTAGTGCCAGCTCCGTGAGCCACCCGTGTTCCCTGTCACTGGGTTGAGTGTGAGCAGGATATTTCTGACACAGGCAGCCTGCGTGAGGCACCACCTGTAAGATGTGGTGGTGTCAGCAGTGAACTCGTGGGCTGCAGTCTGCATGTCCAACCACGATCAGGGTCTCCGTGCCTTGCAGACCTTACACTGCGCTGCATTGAAAGCATTGGTTTGTGAATTCACTGCTAAAGCAGCAGTTTCTGCCACTTTCAGTTTCGGGGAGGCGAGCACAGGGATTCTCAAGCTCGGTATTTGCTGCCCCGGGTCTGCTGCTGCAACCTGCAGATCAGCTCCTCTTAGAAGGCTTAAAGACTCCGGGCTGTGGCCATGATGTTCCAGCCCTGAGGGCCACGTTGTCTCAGCTGGGGACGTGTCTCATCCCTGTGGCATTGTCAGTCCTGTGTACTGCCTTTCCCAGGCAGCCAACACACAGGGTCCAGGAGCGTGGCAGAGCTGGGGGCTTGCTGATGCCAGCAGGCTCTACATGGTGTGCCTGGCCAGTGTTTGAAAGAGAAACGGCTTACACAGCGAACAGCGGATGAAGCTGGCAAGAGGAGAGGTTGGAAAGGAGGAGAGCAGGAGAAAACCGTGGATTAATAGGGTTCGTTTGGTGGGTGTGGGAGGGGTTCCTGCCATTTATGGGACTAATACTTAGGCTGGGAGTCTGGACAGGCTTCCAGCTTTATCAGACAAGCAGATAGCAGCAGTGGCCCAATAGGCCTTCCGGTGTCTTTGTGCAGGATGTGGCACTGCTGCTAGGAGCTGGCAAGGTTTTGCAGTTGTTATTGGTGTCTGGCTTTTCCAAATGGGTTTAGTCCCACTCTTTGTGTGGTGCGGCACCTTCCGTCCTTCTGGAAAGGAAACGTGGCAGCTCCTTTGCTGCAAGGGTGTCTGATACGAGGCACCTTGGATTGGGCCTGTGGTGTTGGTTTGGACACGTGATGTTCCCAGCACCTCGAGTCGTGTTCCTCCTTGTGATTATGGAGGTACCCGGCCAGTGTGCAAGAGGACACAAGGAAAGGCGATGTGTCTCTTGAATTCCCTAGCAGCCCGGCTGGTTTGCTGTCATGCTCTGTGGTCAAGTGGTGTATTTCCAGAAAGGATAGGACATTGGGAAGGTTGAAATGCAATTTGGACTTTAAGCATCAGGCAGTGAAGTTGAAGGAACTGTGAGAGTTGTTTCTAGTGTTAGTTTTTAGAACATGTGGAGAGCACGAGGGTCACACAGGCCCAGGTTGATGGAGGCGGCGTTGCTCTGGCTATTCAGTTTGTAGCTGGCTCCTGTAGCCACTGCGAGGGGGTGGCTGGGAAGTGACTCTGTCTGCCCAGGGGTTCTCTAGCACAGCCCAGGGCTCCGGGTGGCTCCTTGGTGTCAACATGAAGTCACCACTCTTTGTGAGACCCAAAAGAGCGGGTGGCCTTCAGGGACTCAGCATGACCAGCGTGGGAGGCCTGCCCTGCTGCCTGCTGGAAGAGCTGCTGGCACACACTGTCACTTACGGCTGTGTTGTGTGGCAGTGGCAGCGATGCGGATGACGAAGCTGGGTGTTCTGCAGAAATCCTCCTTGTTAATACAGGGTGGCCCAGCTTGAGCCCCAGATGTTGGCATCGGTCAGAGGAAGGGTTTGGATCTCACTGAAGCAGTCCAGAAATTTGGGGTGGGGGGGGAACGCGGTTTGGGGGAATTTGCTTTCTGGACTCTGACGCTGTCCCTTTCTCTCTTCGTCTAGTGGCTCAGAAGGTGGTGGCTCTACGGAAGAAACAGCAGCTTTCAATCGGTCCCTGCAAGTCCCTGCCCAATTCACCCAGCCATTCGTCTGTCTCTGCAGCCTCCATTCCTTCTGTTCACATCAATCAGGTGGGAAACGGGAACAGGAAAAGCCAGGAAGCCCACATGCTTCTCCCCACTCCTTCAGTTCACTCACTACAGCCTGTTTAGCCTGGCTTTAGACTCACTCTGCAGCCGTGAAGTAGCTTTTGGGAGGGCAGAGCAGTTGTCACCTGGAGCTTCTGTCCATAGCCCAGAACAGCTCGTTGCTTACCTTGGGGTCAGGCTTCATGTATAAACTGTTGGATCTAGCTCATGGTCTCCAAAGACTGCAGAGTGATTCTGGAGCAGCTGTCTGCAGAGCCGCGAGCAGCCTGCAGGGAAGCTCCTGGGCAGAGCAGGAGGAGATCCATGAAACAGGCCTTGGGCTGGCTGCCCCGATGGGCACGTGGTCCTGCTCCCCCTGGAACCAGGAAGCTGATGGTCTTGCATACATATACACTTGGGCTTCTCTGGGATGTATCTGTGGAGGGGTGAGTTCAGTAGTGAATCCGAGGGGTAGCACGGAGGAGGAGGGAGTGCTGTGGAAGCTCCCTCTGCCAGAGGAAGGGCACTGTGCTGCTCTTCAGGCTGGCAGAGGCTGCCAAGGTCTCTGTGCTGGGGTGATGGTGAAGCTGGAGCTGTTTGTTCTGTCATCCTGGAGGAGCAGAAGTGAGGCGGAGGGGCAGGTCAGAAACCAGAGCAGGCTGGCACTGTGAGCGGCTGGTGAAGGAGGTCCTTGGGCAGCCTCCTTGTTGCGTTAAGGCTCTGCTGCAGTTTCTGGTGTGTGCACAAGTGCTGAGCTGGCTCTCCGGTGAAGAAGGTGAGAAACTGGGCTCCACTACTTCTCAGGGAGTCAAGCCAATAGATTCAGGCTCCAAAGCAACTGTGATATTGAAAACACAGGATCTGCAGCAAGGACTTCACCGAATCTGTCTGTCTGGCCCAGTGCTATCAGACTGCAGAACAGCAAATGCAGCAGTTGGGTTTTTGAAAGATTGGAGGTGGCGTAGCCAGAGCAGCTGTGAGCCCCGTGGCCGCCTCATCGGCGAGCAACGTGTGAAATGATTTTTGAGGAAGAGAGTAGCTAAGGACTCAAGAGGAGCATGTAAAACTGAAAAAAAATTGCAAAGCAAGTTTAGCAAAACAAACTCTGCCAGACTGACACTTTTTTAATGAGGGGAGTGGCTTTGAACCCTAGAGTGTATCTGCCTGTGAAGCCCCTGGAGGGCTTCTGGTACACAACCATAGGGGAGATTATTCCTACACGGACCTGAGTAATGTCTGCAGCCGCTGGTTTGGCCCTTATAAAGGATTTTTAAATATCCACGTAAAGGTTGTACCTGACTGCATAGGTTTCTAATGCTGGACTGCAAGTAGGTCTGTACAGATTTTTGCAGAGACCTGTGCCAACTTCCTGGTGCTCCAGGCCACCTGTGCACGAGTCAGCTCAGATGAAGACTCTGTGTGCAAGTGAATATGCTGAGCCCTGCTGACAGCCAGAACTGCCTGCTGAACTACGTAGCTTTCTGAGCAGAGCTTGCTTGTGTCCAGTGAGCTCAGAGTGGAAGTAGGGTGAGCATAGCTGCTTGCAAAACATCCACAGCTATACTGTGCCCTGGAGTATGTATGATTATGAGTGCTTCTTGAGAAGTTTGTTAGAAAGCATCCAAGGTGAAGAGAAAAGCCGAGGGAAAACATAGATTTGACTGCATATGGTAATTAGAGGATTTTCTTAGCAGACAAATTATAATACTGTTGGGAATGAGGGGCAGTCTGTACAGAAAGAGGGAGCAGGGTGGAAGACAGCCAAGGGCAGCATTCCTCAGAAAGTAGCTGAATACTTACTTAATATTTTCTTCTATGTCCAAAGTATGATAAAAGAATCGTAACAAATGTGTACTAATGGCACTCACTGTGCCTGGCAACGTGTTTGTAGTGAAGACAAAAATGTGTTCCCCATGTATTGGGGTGTGGTAATACCAGACTTAGTCTGATTCCAGTCACTTATGTAAGTATACATTAAAGCTGGTGTAGGAACAGAAGAAGGATTGTGGGAGGGAAGAGACCCTAATACAAGAGGATGTCAAGCGCTTGGCTTGTTTAGCTTAGAAAAGTGAAGGCTGAAATGGACCAAACCCAACCTCTAAAGTACACAACCGTGAAAGAAAACAACTTTAAGAAAAGAAGGTGCCAGTACAAAAGGGGTGGATTTAAGAGTGGCCATGGGGAAGCAAAGCTTGGGCGTCAGAAGAGGTTTCTAGCGGCGTGGCATGAGCTTTGTTAGAGGCTTTTGCTCAGAAACCTCCCTACTTTCCTTTCCTTCCTGCAGAATACCTTTCAGCCTGGTTTGCAGATGACTTCTGTGTAGAGGTGAATGCTGGCTCCTTGGCTCCGAGACAGGACCTTTACTCTCAGTGCCTTACTGTGTTCCTGTAGCTTTGCCAGAGGGACCTAGGTAGTTCTGGTGAGAAACCAGAGCTGTTAAAGGGAAGTAATGCAGCATGCAGCTAACAGGAAATTGCAGCTAATCGTGAGGCCTTTCTAAGCAAGAAATAGTTATTGATTGCCTGGATCGTAGCAGTGTCAGCAGTAATGGTAGGCCATGTACTTCTGGAGCTTATGCTGTCTCTGTCTTCCCTTCCCCATACATGCTCTGTGCCTGTCTAATGCTTTGTCCATCCCTGCAGTCGGCAAGCCTGGATGCATGTGGTGGTTTTACCCAGCTGAACGGTGGCCTCCACCACAACCGCTCGCTCACTCCCCCTCCTCAAAGAAACAGGGGGAGAAAATATGATGGTCAAGGGCTTAAGGGTTGAGATAAGGACGAGCAAGTTACTCACTAATTATCGTCACGGGCGAAACAGACTCAACATAGGGAGATTAGTATAATTTATTACTATAACTAGTGAACTAGAGCAGTGAGAAACTAAAAGCAAACTAAAAACACCTTCCCCCCATCCACCCTCTTCTACCTCCCTCCCCCCGAGCGGTGCAGGGAAACGGGGAATGGGGGTTGCGGTCAGTCCATATCACTTCGTCTCTGCCGCTCCTTCATGGTCGCTCTCTGTTCCCCTGCTCCAATGTGGGGTCCCTCCCACAGGATGCCGTCCTTCCCGAACGGATCCTGCGTGGGCTTCCCACCGGCTGCAGCTCTTCAAGAGCTGCTCCAATATGGGTCCGTACCACGGGGTCCATCCTTCAGGAGCAAACTGCTCCAGCATGGGTCCCCCACGGGTGGCAGCTCCCACCGGATCACCTGCTCCTGCGTGGGCTCCTCTCCACGGGCTACAGGTCCGGCCCGGAGCCTGCTCCTGCGGGGGCTCTCCATGGGCTGCAGCCTCCTTCAGGCCAGATCCACCTGCTCCACCGTGGGCTCCTCCACGGGCTGCAGCGTGGAGATCTGCTCCATGTGGTACACCATGGGCTGCAGGGGGACAGCCTGCTCCACCATGGTCCTCACCACGGGCCGCAGGGGAACTTCTGCTCCGGCGCCTGGAGCACCTCCTCCCCCTCCTTCACTGACCTTGGTGTCTGCAGGGCTGTTCCTCACTCCTCTCACTCCCAGCTGCTGTTGCGCAGCAGTTTTTTTCCTTTCTTAAATCTGCTCTCCCAGAGGCACAAACAACTTCGCTCATTGGTTCAGGTCTGGCCAGCGGTGCGTCCCTTTTGGAGCCGGCTGGAGCTGGCTCTTATCTGACATAGGGCAGCTTCTGGAATCTTCTCACAGAAGCCACCCCTGTGGCCCCCCTGCTACCAAACCTTTACCACGTAAACCCAATACAGTGCCACAGTGAGGATCAAAGTTAATTTCAGTTCCCTGGGTCTTCTGTGGCTTTACCACGAACCCTTTTGGTTCCCAGTGACCTGCTGCAGTAATCTCTGCCTTGGTGTTTACACATTTCTCTTCCATTACAAAAAGTACTTCTGAAAACAGAGTATGAAGCAGTGGAACTGGTGAGTGATCGTGAAATACTGTGAAGTGTTTCCGCATTCTCACTTGGGCTCAGCAGTCAGGTTCTGGAACTGCTTCCCAGTGTCCTCAGAGAAATTCTGACTGGCTGTGAGAAACACAAGTTCGCTGATTCCTGATGTTTGTCATGGACCTGGGCAGAGCAACCCACACACTCCGGTGCATATGACATGCTGCCCATGCAGGAGGAAATACATCCAGTACTGACCACAGTGAACAGGCAGCTGCCAAAGTCACAGCAGTTATTGCAGCAGGGGTGCCAACGAGCCCAGAATTGCTGCTCAGGAGTGCACTAGGATGGTGGTGACGCGCGAAGGGCATGGTCTCCAGCACGAGCTGGAGCATCTGTCCCTAACTAGTGGAGGAGCTCTGGGAGGAGATGGGCAGACTGTGCACCAGCAAGGATGAACAAGAGAGTGACCGGGTCTTTGCAGAGTAGTGCTGTGTTCTGCCTTTTCCTGTTTAAGGGTATGGGGATCTCTCCAGGGTTTCTTATTTGCCTTTGCTAACCCTGAGAGCAGGTGCTGAGGCAGGGACAAGGACCTCAAGGAAGGATTTGGGAACACAGGGTTTAGCATAGTGATGAGATGGAAAGAAGCCAGACAAAGAATACAAATTAGGAGCTTTGTTTTGTCTTGTAGTACAGGTGCTATTGCCTGCCCTTCCCCCTGAGCTGTCCCTCTTCCCTCCTGCTGGCAGCTGTGGCCAAGGCCTGCTTCCCTTTGTAGCTGTGTGCCTGGAGAGGTGGTGGTGCCATCTGAGAGGAGAAGGACGTTCTGGTGGGTGCCTGGTGCTGTGCGGGCAGGGACAGCTCTGTCTTCTGGAGCTGCTGGTGGAGATGGCTCTGGTCTTCTGGAAATGGGAACAAGCGTTCCCTGCAAAGCATTGCTTACGTCACGCAGGAGCTGGGAGGCAGCCCTGCTTCTTGTCGTAGTACTAGGGACGTCTTTTATGGAAGTAGTTTGATAGTAGTTTAGGAGACGGACACTGCTCATGTCCTGACAACCTGGCCAGTCCATTGCAGTTACTGGGAGAGGAGGGGCCCCAGAGGACCCCGGTGATTTTATCACCCATCTGTCCGGAGAACTTTCTCCGCCTGGTGCGAGGTGGTGGCCTGTTTCCACACCTTTGTGGTTGTGCCAGGTGCCCAAACGGGCATGGCTCTGCGGCAGTGGTGCTGCAGGAAGTGTTTTGGTGTCCTTGCAGAATGGATGATCCTATTTATGAAGCAGTTCTTGAACCAGCCAATGGCCCTGGTTTCATTTCTGTCTTTGGGAGCTTTGGGATTTTTTTGCTGCTCCCATCAAGGCGGAGGAGAAGACAGCTGTCATAACAGGTCAGCTGTTGTCAGGGCTTTCCACCAGCAGCTACGAGTGCACCAGATGTGCCCATCAGGTCTGTGCCCTCGACTGCCGTGTCCAGCATCGTTCTGCTGCCCTGCGTGGCAGGGGCCAGGACCAGTCCCTGGCTCACGAGAAGCGGGTCCGCTTCTGGCACCCACTTAAACAGACACCTCCGATCCCCCCAGGCCCTGCGGCCCCCAGGGAAAGCTCTTGTTTGTCTGCTGGCTCGGGCTCTCCTCTCTGGTGTCCTGGTGTCCTGCCTGCGCTGTGGCTGGGCGAGCAGGTTTGATGGGTTTGGGAGCCCAGTTCCTCAGCTTGGCCTTGACTTCCACCCTGCTCCCTTTTGGCAGCTGTCGGTCCCTTGCCTGCAGGTGTGGGTGGGAGCTTCGCGGGCCAGTGGATGCTTGCAGTGCTCGCAGAGAGTTATTCCACCTGATTTCCTTACTGTTCCTACCCCTTTCTCCATCTTTCTTCAGGGACTCTGAGATGCCTTTAGGAGTACCCAAGGCTGTGGGATGAGTCACCGTTGCCTGTTTGCTGTGGGATGGAAGTTTGTCTTTCTGCCAGGGAACTCGTTCCCAGAAGCTGGCAGGAGGTAACACAGGCACCCCACACTGAACTTTGCAGGCTGCTCAGTCCCTGGGCTTTGTGTCTCTGCACTGCCTGTGTGCCCGGCCCCGCTGATCCGCCTTCCTGGGTCAGTGCACCCCACTTTCACAGACGAGCCTCGGTCTGCAGTCCTGCACAGGCTCTCCACTGAAACAAGGAAGTGTTTATTGAGACTGTAGTTAATGAGGGCAAACAAAAGGACTGGAAACTTAAAGTTTGCAAGTGAAATGAAACATGAACTGCAGTTCACCTGTGCTTGGTAATGAGAACTTCCCTGCCTGTTGCAGCGTGTTTCACCAGCGTTCACTCGGTGCGTGTGTTTCAGCAGCTCAAGCAGCAGGCATTTGCACTTCCTTGTGGAAGCCTGCATCCAGCAGCCTGCTCGGCTCATGCCCTCCACTGTGGTTTCATGGTCTATACACTTCTGGCTCCTTCTGTTCCTGTGTAGATGCTGAGTCAGTGGCTGCTGCTTGTTTGCACTCTTCCACTCAAAGCCCTTCCCCGATTTCACTCCTTGTTCCACCTCATGCCTTTGTATGCCAAGAGTTACTACATTTTAACTCTGGCCAAGTTCTTCCGTGCTCAAGCACCCTATAGCACTGTTGGCATTCTTTGAAGTTCACAATATCCACCCATTGCACACTAATGGGAAGGATCTCTCCTGCATGTGTTTTACTAAGCTTTCAGCTTCCACCGTGTTTTTTAGATTTCAATAGCAACCACAGGTGGTTGTTTAGGTAGATCAAGCAAAAAAACTGCCAGGAGCAAAAATGAGGTGTTTGCCCAGATCTGTCATCTTGTCAGGGCTCTCCCACATACCTGTGATTTGTTTTGGGTCCCTGGATCTCTGCTGAAGCATTTGGGCAGCCTGCTTCAGCTGAGCAGTCAGGCGGCTCAGCATTGCCTGTGTAGCCAGAGAGTGCGCTGCTGTCTGCCCTGTTGGGGATTTCTCCTCTGCCCGCTAGCTCACGGGGTGGTACCAGCCCTCACACCAGCCTTTGTAGCTTGTGCGAGGCATCCTCCAGCCCTTGTACCTTTCCTGAGGTGCGGGTGTCCGTGGGACACCAGCAGGCTCAAGTGCTTGTGTCCATCGACTCTCAAGAAAGTGAGTACTTCACTTGTCCCCAGCACTGGGCAAACTTACTGGCTAAAGAAAGTTTTTCTGGCCAGACAAAAAACTGAAACAATGTTACAGGGAGTATGTAAAATATAAAACACAATTTAGCAAAGATTCTTGCTAGGAGCTTTAGTGTCTGTCACCTAACATGAATAGGATTTATCCCAGCTGCTATGGCAGGAGCTCAAGTTCTACAGCCTCTTCTGAACTGAATCCTTCTCTCAGTCGTAACTTCGTAAATGTGCTGACAGGGCAACTGAAATACCCAGAGCTTAGCCAGGAGAGCTCCTCAGTGTGGTTTCTGGGCTACCGGCAGCCTTGCCTGGCTCACCTTCCTGGGCAGCAGGCTCTCTGTGTTGCAGCATCGACCATCTCTTCACTCACAGCTTGATTTTGTTTTTTTTGACATAGTTCACACATTATGTGTTAAATACTGATTGTACAGACGTTGTTATACCTGATCCTAAACTCAGGCTGTCTCAGCAAATTCTCTTCAACTTGGTAGCCCTAGTTTTCTGCACCTGTTCATTCATCACTACGCTTGCAGAATCTGTGGTTTGCAGGGGCTGTCTCTGTCAGAAGTTGCTGGCAGGGTGGCATATTGCTTTGCTTCTCCATGTCCCTGGCGGTCCCTGCTCCTGCGGGACCTGACAGCAGAAATCTCTTGTTCGGTGCAGGATTTGTGAGCTGGATGGCCTCCAGAGAACCTCCTTGGCTATGTGCACTTCTCCACACAGAGTGCTTGGCCTCTTCTATGCCCAGAGAAGTATAAGCAGACCAGGTCCTCTCTCGTCCTGGATTTCAGGGTGCCAGAAGCTTCCCTGTCTCTGGACAGACTTCAGATGCTCCGAGCCCCCTGCAGAGAAGCCACCTGCTTGCAGCAAGGCTTTCCTGAAAGCCATGGAGCAGCTGCATGGCCTCCTGCTCCTCAGTTTGAGCGGCACGTGTTGCCGGTCGGGTGGAGGGAGCAGCGCAGCCCCATGAGTCCCCCTGGGTGCGAGGCTCCCTTTCCCCGCTGGGCAGGCAGCAGAGATGAGCAGGCTGCAGAGGACCTGTCGCTTCTGCTGCCCTGCCTCCAACGTGGTGTTAGGGTCTCTGTACCAGAAACGGTGGCCTTCAACAGAGGACGTTTAGCCAGGGCAGTGTGGCTCCCCGCGGGCTTTACCTCCCCACTGCACAAGGGCTCTTTGCTCCACCTTCAGCCAGCAGACACTGTGCTGCAGGCCCAGTCTGGAGCTCCCCTGGAGCTGCTCTGGAGCCTGGGCTGGCCCTGACAAGGTGGATACCGCAACCTCTTACAGGGAGCCTTCGGCTCCCCAAATGTGGCTGTGAATGGTGTCCATCTTCAGTCCATCCGCGCTGGGCTTCCCTGCAGCACACCGCGCTACCGCAAGTCAGAAGTCCCTTGCTCTGCTTCAGGGAGGAAGAAGTGAGGCTGGTTCTTGAATGGCTCTTTCCTCTCTTAATTTCTCTTTTGCCTGTCTTCTCCGCTTTCTCTCATGAAAGGTGAGACAGTCCATAGCTTGAGTGAAAGCTGCACCCTTTTTTAGGAGACTAGGATGTGGTTTGCAGTGGCTGCTCTGCCCGTACAGCCTCTTTCACGTTTCTGATGTTTCTTAACTGCTTGTCATAGAGTAAGGCTCAGATCCCACCAGGCATGGCATGTGCAGGCGGTGTTTTCTCACAGAGCATCTTTGGTAGATCCGTGTTCCACATGTGCTGTGCTCCTGCTTTCTGCTCTGCGCACCAGGTGGGACCCCGGCCACCGCTGCTCTGCAGCACGTGAGCTGAGGAGTGGCTGCAAGGGTCCCGGAGCTCTCCCAGGCTGCAGAGGCAGTTTCTTCAACATCTTTTTGAAGTACAGTTCGAGGATCAGCAGAACTGCCATAAAGAGCCCAGGCTGCCACGTGCCTTGTCGCAGTACAATGTCCTGGGCAGATCTGAAATGCTTTTTTGTAGGTGTTGCTCCTTGGGAGCTCCTGGAAGCTCATTTCTGGGCCATTGTCTGTAGAGCTTGTGCGAGCAGAGCAGGAGTGAGCAGCTGCTTGTCTGAAAGAAACGCGTCTCTGAGATGAGCGCACAAACCACGCGGCTAGGCCTACCCCTCTCCCAGCAGTCGAGCTGCTTAGTGAAGACGCAGCGTGTTGCCCCATGCGTTCCCAGACGTGGGCCGCTGCCGCCACTGTGCCCACAGGCACGAGAGGCCTGTGCCACCCTTAAGGTCTCCTTGGATAAACCTCAAAACCAGCGGCAGAGACGTGCTGTACGTAGAGCGTGAGCTTGGCTTGCGGCACCCTACGCTTCAGGACATTGGAAGGGCCAGGGCCAGAGTTGTGCGGTCGCACGGCCCCCTTGGTTTCGTAGCTGAGGCTGGAGGGGGACCAACAGCGCCTGGGAGCCAGGTGGGCTCCGGGTGGCCTCGCAGCTTCGCGTTTGCTGGCCTCCGCAGAGAGGAGGGTTCTCACCGGCACAGCACGAGGCTCGGCTACGCCAGTTCTGTGCTCTGGAGCGAGAACGTGCTGAAGTCCTGCCAGCCGAGCCCCTCTGAGAGGAGATGCAGCCACTGCTACGAAGGGCCGCGCGGTTCCCGCTGCCGCTGTGTCCTCGCACCAGGCCTCCGCTGGGCCGGGCTTCCCTGGCGTGCTGGACCACAGCCCGCAGTCGGTGTCCCTGGGTCCGTTCACTGCTTTTCGCTGTTGATTTCAGGGTTTTATTGTTTCACCAGTGGAAAAACTAGAGCAGAGACAAGGGAAGCAGCTTTCCCGAGGTCCCCTGCTGGGCAGGAGCTGAGCATGGAGCAGGCCATCCCCCGTGTCCCAGTCCCGTGCTGCAGCTCCCTGCCCCGGTGCGCAAGGCTGCGTGGGTGGAAGGCGTTCCCGCAGCCGTGCCTGGCGGCCGCCTGTCTCTTGCTGAGTGTCCCCGTCTTGTTCTGCCCTAGGCCACCAACGGCGGAGGAGCCTTCAGTGACTACTCCTCCTCTGTGCCCTCCACCCCTAGCATCAGCCAGCGGGAGCTGCGGATTGAGACCATTGCTGCCTCCAACACGCCCACTCCCATCCGCAAGCAGTCCAAGCGGCGCTCCAACATATTCACGGTAAGCGACCCTGGGGCCAGAGGAGCTTTGGGGTGCGGTTTCTGAGGCCAGGAGAGGGGAAGGGAGCAGGCCCGCAGCAGTCGCGCCCCGCAGGCCGCCATGCGCTAGGCTCTAGGTGAACCTCGCTCTGCTGGCCAGGGAGGGCAGGGGCGCAGAACGGGCGCGGAGGGAGGGAGCCTTCTGCATGCGTAGGGACCGCGACAGCGAGCACCGCTCCTGGTGTGCGTGCGTGGGTGAGCGCCTGAGAGCAAGCCATTCCTCGCACACGTAGGAGTGTGCACGGGGCACACTGGTGTGTGTGCGGCGTGTGTGCGTGAGCAGAGGTCCCTGATGGTCGCTGGGCAGAGCTGCACGCTGCGTGTGCACAGCACCAGTGACCTCTGCTCTTCCTCTCCTGGGGGCCGCGTCCCCAGAGCGTGGCACGAAGCCCCTGGTGCCTGGGCCTCCGGTTTGGTGCCAGCCGTGCTGTGCCAGACCATGCTGTGCAGAGCCCGGCACATGGCACTGGGCCCCTCGCTCTGGTACCCTAGCCCCACGTCCGTGTGACTTGAGCGGTGCGCCTGGGAACTGCCGGGGGACGGGGAGGGAGGGCAGCAGAGAACAGGGGCGTTAGGGAGCCAGCAAAGCCAGGGGGCCCCAGGGTGCAGGGACGCTCGCAGCTGCTACCTGCTGGTTGAACCGCAGCCTGCCTCTCAGCACGCTCTCACACCATGCACACGCCTGTGCACGGAGTCCTGCCCACAAACTTGCCCATGCTGTTAGTGCAGCCCACAACTTTCCCCTTGCTGTTAGCACACATGTACTCTTAGTCCCCATGTCTAGGTTAGATATCCCCTGCTCCCCACATAGCCGTGCTCCTCTCCCTTGGTAGCCCGTAAATGTGCTGGGCTCAGGCCCTCTCTCCGCCCCATCTCAGTGTGCTTTCCAGCCACCATTGCTCAGTACACCCGTGTCTGCTGTCTGTGGAACTGGCCACCAGAAAGTCATTGTACGTGTCGCACCACGTTACTCTGTGTGAACAGCTGCCGTTGCTCTGGTCCCAGATCACACGAATTCACAATGTCCCGTGCCCCATCCCTCTCCCTGCACTATTGGAATCCCAAATTGTCCCGACTCCTGGTGCTGGGAGTGTATCCGTCTCCCGCAGCTTCTGACATCCTGGAAGCTTCTGCTCCAATGTCCTGAACGCTCTGTGCGCTCCCCACCGTTTGCTTCTCTCTCCCCCCAGTTCTATGTGCACGTGTTCCCAGCCCCCCCCGGCGCACGTGCCCACCCTGGTCCCTGTGCTGCCCCCCAGCCTCCTCCCCACAGCACACACTGCCCTTTGCAGCAGATCCTTCTCTGCACGCATGGTTTTTTCCTTACTACCCCGCCCCTTGTCTGTGTGCTCACGCCTCCCTGGCGATGCCCTGTAGGTCTCCTGTTGTCGATGGTCACGCTTACTGTTGCACTTAGTGCTGATGGATGCTTCTCCTCCCTCCCCGCCGTTTCTCTTGCTCATGCTTGCTTCTGTGCACCAGTGCACGCGGGCGCTCATGCACTGCCACCCATCCTTCTGCTCGCCTGTGTGCTGACGGGTCTGGACTCGCCGTCAGCTCATGTTCACGCTCTCTCGCTCCTGCTGGAGCCCGTCAGTGCCATGCTCAGCTCACTCGCTGTGGGCACACGCTCATGAGGGGGAGGAGGGCTTGTTGCGGGGCTTACGCTTATTTGCTGTGGACGTCATCATCCGTCTAGGGCTCTCACTTGCTCGCTCATTCTGGGCTCAAGCTTGCTCACTCTCGCTGCGGGGCTCACCTGTGCTCATCCTGGGCTCGTGCTCACTCGCTTGCTCTTGTGCTGGTGCACACACATGGCTCACATTGAAGTCTTCACCCCATTTGGTCATGGCAGCAGCAGCAGCTCCTGACACCTCCTCCTGCAGTGGGACAGGGCCAGGAAGAGCAGGGAAGGGAAGGGAAGGCTTTTTCTGCCACTAGTTTTCCCCTGGCGGGCAGCGTAGGTGTAGCCAGCAGCCCCATCCTTGCACTCCGGGGGCCGCCCTGCAGGTCCCCCTGGCTGGGCACGGGGCTGGGCACGGGGCAGGGCCGTGTTCCGCTCTGCTCCGCTCCGGGAGCAGCCGCAGCCCTCGTGGCCACGCTCCCAGCCCCGAGCTGTGCCTGGCTCCTTCCTCTCCAGTCCTCCTCCTCCTTTCCTCCTGTCCTCCTCCTCCTTTCCTCTCCTGCTCTCCGCGCCCCTGCTCCCTCGCAGGCAGAGGCCGGGGTCTGCGTGCCGGGGACCACCAGGTGGAGACAGACGCCCGCCCGTCCCCGCTAGCCCGGAGCCCCCGCCCGCCCCGACTGCTGCTGCCGCCAGCTCCACGCTCAGTGGCCTGTCTGTCTGCCTGTCCGCTGGCGCCCCATCTCTGACAGACTCGTGTCCGTGTTCTGAGTATAACTTGCCAAACTCTTTATTCTTTCGATATTTGCAGATATGTGCCACTGTTTCCAACTTTTCATCAACAAAAAGGCCTTTCCAACTCCTTCCAAATTAGAAGATCCAGGTGGTTACACACGGCACCTCTGTACAAATTCTCTCACTTTTCATTGCCTCTCCAGGGCCGGATAAGGGATGGGCACTGGGATTGATCTAAGATTAGAGGCTCGCCCGCCCTCCAGCCAGCATGGGTCCCCCCCTCGGAGACACGCAGGAGCCTTTTAAATTCCCCCAGTGTAAAGTCTAGGAAGCGCTGAGACGGCCTGCGCCTGCACTTTAAGCTTGGACATTTCTGGGCCTGCTGGATGCTGTCTAGGCACTTTCCATGCTCGGGGATGCCAGGCGGACGACCCTCATGGGATGGAAAGACCTACAGACCCGCCGGGACCGGGCGACAGCAGCGAGTGGAGCTGGATGGGCCAAAAGACGCTTTGCTGCTGCCTGCAGGAGCTGCTGTTAGCGCCTGCGCTAGCACTCAGCTCCTTCCTCCCTACTGCACCTCCTGCAGCCTGCATGGACTCCTGCTCCTCCTCCTCTTCCTCCTCGCAGCAGAGCAGTCATCTATGTCTCTTTAGTTTTCTTCTCTTTCAATCTCTTTGTTTTGTTCTGGGCCCAAAAACCAGTGAATTGGTGTCCCAGGCGCGTGGGGCTCGTGTCCCTTTCTGATCCAAAGCACATGGGGCGCTCCCGGACTGAGGGGGTGTGTAGGACGCTCCAGAGAGACGCTGCCGCTGCCCTTCTGCCATTGTTGTGATTCTGAATGTATTGATTGTGCTCCATGCCGTGTATGACTTGATATTTTCCTCTGTCTTAAGCACTTTGAATGAGTTCTGCTCAACAGACTGTATATTTCATATTGTATTTATTGGAGTTTGCTCTCACCGCAGCCGCCTTCGGGGGCTGGCGGGTTTTGCTCTCAACTCTCTAGACGTGTGATAGATATTTATTGTCCATGCTCTTTTGTAAGGGGCTGGTATCTCTGCCCGGTGACCTGTGCTACTTTGTATGGTGCAAGTGTGTTAACAGAATAAATCTGTTGGATTAGTAGAGGTGTGAGTTCCTTTCACTGCCTTAGCCTCTCCTGCTTCCATCCATGCTCCACCTGCATCCCATGCCATCTCTGTCTGTCGCCATGTCCTGTGTGCCCCGCGGGAGGGGGGTCAGAGGTAGCCCCGTTCTGCTAGGAGGAGAGCTCTGCCTGCAGTTGTGGGGGGAGAGGACAGGCTGTGGGGAGGCCGGGGCTGGAGTGTCCCCAGAGGGGACGGGCGAGACGCTGGCTGCTCCATGCACGGGGAGACCTAGCCTGGGGGAGAGCGGTCTGCTCTGGTCTGCGCTGGCAGCCCGCTGGGGGCGGCGGGGCCGCGTGTTTCCCTCCCCCGTGTCCTGTCTCTAATGGACCTGTGTCTCTTCTCTTCCAGTCTCGAAAGGGCGCGGACCCGGAGCGGGAGAAGAAGGTGCCGGAGTGTAAAGCGGACAGTATCGGCAGCGGGCGGGCCATTCCCATGAAGCAGGTTCGATCCTCCTCCCCTCGTCCCCATGCAAGGGCAGGCTCCCTGGGGAGGGGCTGCGAGGCTTTGCGGTGCAGGTGGGGGTGCCTTCGCTCGGCACGGGGCATGGGGGCATGCGGGGGAGCCCCGGGGGGGGGCCTGGGGGCCGTGCACCTGCCTGGCCTCAGAGCGCCCATGCTGGGGTGCAGGCGCCAGGTGCGGGGAGGGGGCTGCTGCGGCCGGTGGAGCGGCTCCAGGAGAGGGCATCCACGCCCCGCACCCGCTCCCTGGCCCCCGTGCAGCCCCCGCAGCCGCTGCGCTCTGCTCCTGCTCCGCTCTGCTCCTGCTCTGTGCTGGCCCAGCTGCCCTCTGGCAGGAGGCGGGGGACTCTCATCCCAGGCAGTGGCAAAAGGCAGTGAGCACAGTGCCTGTGAGCCCTTGTGAGTCAGAGGGAGGCAGCCGCTTGTCCCAGCAGCAGTGCGTTCTGCTCCTGGCTTTCGGGAAAGCTGAAGCTGCCTGGAACCGACCCAGAGCGCTGCCTGCCCCAGTCCATCGGCCAGAAAGCAGTGATGGGTAATACCTGAGCAGACGAGTGAGCCAAGTGGTATGGGTCGGTTGGGTGGTGTTTCCACCGGGGTTTTCTTGCACTGCTGGTAAGGCTGATCCGCACACTGCTTTGCAGCACCTGGCTGTGCTTCTGCCTTGCACCCTCTGCCTGCCTGCTGTTGAGGATTCTTTTTTCTTCCCATGGCCCCAGCTGGCCTCTCTCTGCCCTGTCTGCCCACACACTACCTGAGCTGAGCTGCTGTGCACATGGGGCCGGTCCCATCTCTGCATCGCAGGAAGAGTGGGGCAGGAGGGCAGAGTCCACGTCCCAAGCAGGTGCTGCCTTGTGCCAAGCATTCAGTGGGGAAGGAGACCTCGGGAAGGACCCAACAGGACAAGGGGTAATGGTTTTAAACTGAAAGAGGGTAGATTTACATTAGATATAAGGAAGCAATTCTTCACACTGAGGGCGGTGAGGCCCTGGAGCAGGCTGCCCAGAGGAGCTGCGGGAGCCCCATCCCTGGCAGTGCTCAGCACCAGGCTGGATGGGGCTGTGGGCAGGCTGGGCTGGTGGGAGGTGTCCCTGCCCATGGCAGGGGGGGTTGGAACTGGATGATCTTTAAGATCTCTTCCAACCCAAACCATTCCACGATTCTATGACCCAACAAAGTCAGGGTGACTGAAGACTGGGGCAGTGGGTGCACAGAGGGAGACCCTGCCACTGCTGGGGCTACCCCGGCTTGCTGCCGTTTTCCAGTCCAGCGAAGCCTTGCCACGTGGTGATACTGCAGGAGAGTATCAGAGCCACCGGGACAGCTCTCGGGACGGGGCAGCAGTGCTGGAAGGGGGCCATGTCAGGGCAGGGAGCGTGCTGGAGGGCGGCTGGGGGCAGGAGGGGAGCAGGCGCAGGGCAAGCAGTGGCGGGCTCAGGGCGGGGGCTGCGGGGCCTCGCACAGGGGGTGCTCTGCTTCCAGTGTGCCAACGGCGTGTGCAGCCCCAGCATGGGCACATCAGGTGCGTGTCGGGTCATTACCCTCCTCGCTGGGGCATGGGTCCTTTTTTTAATCTCCTGGCTGGAGCAGGGCTCACGGCTCCCTTAACTGTTTCTTCCACTGTTTCCATGGCCAGGGTGCTCACTCCTCTGGCCACGCTGCTCTCCTCTGGTTCCAGCGGGACTGGCTGCCTCTGCTCATCTTGCAGTAGGGGCCATGTGCTGGAGGCGATGAGCGTGCCCACTCCAGCACCGCCTTGCACTGAGCTAGCGGGTTGTGAGGAGCGTGGTCCAAGCTCTGCCTCTGTGCCGGGCATGCTGCCTTCTGGCAGCATGGTGCAAGCTGGTTCGTGGTGGCAGCACCTCTACGCTCTGATTTTGAGTCAGCCTAGCAAGTCCGGTGGGCATGAAGTGAGCAGAAGTTCTGTGGTGAGGACAGGGAGGCTGAGAACAGCAGCTGAAGCCTTGCGCAAGACCTGACTTGGATCCCCAAAATCACACTGCTGACTGACAAATTGGATGACTGCAGGATGATCATGGAAGTATTTCTGTGGCCTTTGGTTTCTGGGCCTTTGCTTTTTCCAGGATTTCCTTTCAATCAGCAGGGCAAGATGCTTTCTTTACCTGCTCCTGTGTGCCTGTATGTTGCTAACTGGTCCTGGCCTTGTCCAGTCTGCTGGAGATTGTAGTGTTTTAGAGTAATTGTGAAGTTGTTCCTTGCTGTAGTCTGGGCAGCGTTATTACTGTGTTGAACAAGTGGAGGCAGACAGGCAAAAGCCTAGGTCTGTGAAAACAAGCATGCACTTCATTCCTGTGCTTTGCAGGAAGTAGGTGCCAAACAACCCGTCTGGTTCAGGACCTGCGTGAAGCTCTAGGTCCCTGCCCAGGTTCAGGACTGGCACCCCTGATAGCCAGAGCTGCAGGAGCTGGTTTTGCAGACAAGATCCTGGCAGTCTTTATACAGGAGCTTGCACTGATGCTGGGGGAAGCAGTGTTTTGTCAAAAAGGTGGGCTCTGGTTTATGTAAATGATTCTCCCTCCCAGGGCTCTGGCGGATTGTGTTGCACCATGCTGGAGCATGGCCCTGGGACAGTGCTGAGGCCACAGAGCACTGCTGTGACCCATCTCTTGAGATACTGTGGCACTCTGATATTGCTGCCCTCCCACTGCTTGAGTTAAATGGTTGCTCCGCAGCATCTTAGGCACAGAACTTTGTTCCTAGAGGAGAAAACAGGCCGATTGCCACACTCAGGCTATGGGGGATGAGGTTGGTGTGAACACAGAGTGCAGTAGATCCAGAGTAACATCAGAGTGCTGCAGGTCTTCACCATCCCTGCTGTGCCGTGAACCCCCGTCTGGTCTCCACTCAAGGAGAGGGAGCGATGACTTGGTACCACCAATGTGAACGGGAGCAAAGGCTCAGGAGCTGTAGCTCCATGTCACAGAGATTTGGGACAGGTGATGATTGCTCTGCTCTCTGATATGGACCTGCCGTTTCTGGAAGATTGTGGAGTTCTCATTGCTTGACATCTCTTTGAAGGGCCTTTGGCAAGTTTTACACGTTGTGGCAGTCCTGCCATGCCATGAAAGAGCAGAGAAGCCAGTCATTTTGAGGGCTGTAGAGTGACAGACATGCAGTATTTTTTGCCTGGGTGCTTGGCCATTTTCAGACAGCCTCATTTTCTGCAGCATGTGCACTGCATGGCTGATAGCAGCAAATGCTGTGCTTGGGGTGCTGCAGCCACCAGCAGATAGCATTGAGAGTGGTTTGATTCCTCTGCTTGGAAGAACAAGCCTGGTGAATGCTTAAGTTACTTAAAGATAGTTGAAATCAGTGGGTGATGTGGGGCAGTAGAAGGGGTAGGTGCCCTGTGGACTCCTTCCCTGATTACCTGAGGCTGTGTCACTGTGACTGGTGCACATCTCTTCCTGGGCTCTGCGGGAAGAGGACCGTAGTGCGAGGGACTGCAAGTGACCATGTTTGGCGCTCAGAGCTTTGGGTCTCTGCACGGTGCCCAGGCTGATGGCTGGGAAGGCTGACCACAGAGTGAGAGGCCGGGCTGGGTGTTGCAGAACGGAGAGATGCTGGCTGGAGACTTTGCTTGGCTGAGGAGGACTCTAGGAGGACATATGCTGCCATGGAGGTGCAGTGGCTGGCTGTCACTCGTCTCCACCTTCTCCAGCTGAGAGAGCAACCCCCCTGGGTGACCTGCTCTGTCTCGCTTACACCTCACTCACGTCTACAAAAGATGGAAATGCCTGCTGGGACAGGTGAGGCCATCCATGTTGGGGCCCCTCTACACCTAGGATAGCACCTCCTCGCACTGAGTCTGCAGCTGGTGCCTCTCCTGGTGGGCAGCTCTGGTCCCCCTGGCTGTGATGTCCTTTTGGTGATACGTAGGCTCAGGTGGTCCTGCAGGACTGGAAGAGCTTCTTTGTAGCTGGACGCTTGTCTCTGAGAATTGGGTTAATTAGGTCGGGAGACTAAGCTTCCCCAGCTGTTTGTTACTAGGAATGAGCTCCTAATTGCACATGCACCAGATTCTTTCTGGGAATGCTGTACTGAGTGCGCAGGCAGCCCGGGGGTCCCCAGGTCCCTGGCCCGGCTCAGTTTGGGCCACGCTCTCCAGCAGGGCCCAGGGCGGGTGGCTCCTCCTCCTTGGGAGCTGGGATCATGCTGGGAGCTTAGATTACATTTAAATTGCCATTTGCATTTTCCAATCAATACGCGACTTTACAATTAAGTTTGGTGTTAAAATTCTTAGCAAAAAGTGAGTGGAAGGGAGATTTGTGGAGTAAACGAGTCCTTTGGGGGCCATCGCTGCTCCCTGCTTCATTACGCTGCATATTGCTGCTGCTGCTTTTACTGTGCACCACCACAATCCAAACACAACAGAGAAACAGTCGCACTGGCCGACAAAATGCAGGGAAAGGAAGGAAAAGTGGGGAGAGGAAGAGGGGTGGGCTCCCTTGCTTTTCATCTCTAGCAGCTTCTTTCCTTCACATTCGACTTCCATGCTCAGGAAGAAACTTGTGGAAGAGTTGCTTCTTGTGACTCTCCCCATGAGAAGCAGGGGGAGCTTGCGGTGCAGCAGCACGTGCCGTCTGCGTGTGGCTGCTGTGGGGGTCCCAGCCACCCATGGACGCGTGTCACCAGGCTTTGTCCTCCTCGCCACCTCTCACTTCTCTTCGAGCTGTCGTGGGGGTTTTCCTCCACTAAGAAACGGAGTTTCCCAGATGCTGCTGCGCCAAACCTCCACATTCTGCCATCAGAAAAGAAAAGCTGGGCTGCAGAGTGGGCAACCTTAATGCAGCCAGGACAGCAGCACCATTAAAACTTGGAATCCTCTTGGTTGCCATCCCCTGCCTCCTAATCTCTAATATACAGCAGCAAAGAACAAGTCTAACTGAGCTCTATCCCTCGATTCAGCTGTTTCTTGCAAATGTTTGGCCTTAAGGGCCCCGTTCCCTCCTCCCATTTTATTAGATGTTTACGTAGACTGTGTAGTTGCTCCCAATTTTGGATTCTTTTGCCTTCTGGCTTGAAAAAATGGGCTGCCAGTGCTTGATTCTCTGTTTCCAGGTCTGGTTTTGCTTGTGTTTTAATTTGTGAAGTTCCAGATTTGTAGCAGAACTAACTGCTGCTGAACTCTTCTCTGCAGACAACACGTTTTGGGGCCTTGGTAGAGGACGCAGCAGCCTGAAAGTGTTGAAGTAGGTATTTTTGTGGCACCAAGGTGTATCCAGTTGCGGACACCTGAAGAAGAGAGGCAGCTGGAGTTCTTGGCTTGTAGTACGTGTTGGCAGGTCTAACTGTAGAAGTGAACTGATTTTAAAGCCAGAAGGGATCATTGTGCCCACGAACCAGAGAATCGCACCCAGTGACTTTGAGCCAAATTTGTACCTTCAGTCTGGTATAGAGCTGATTTGTTTGAAAGATACCAAACAAATGTTCTCAGATACAGAGAATCCACCATTTATCTAGATTAGATGGTGTGATACTGACCTGTCTTTATATGTGAGGCTTTATAAGTGAGAGGAATAATCATTTAAACATCCCGTGTGGGAAATTCACAGCCCAGCAGTGGTGCTAGAGAAGATGCGTTGTGTCCGTAGTAGGTCAGAACCAGAGCAGAGCCAGCCATGTCCTGGCATGGAGCAAGTGCAAGCGCTGCACTCTGCGTGAGACCACGGCCTACCGGGCACGTGAGGCGATCGCGCCTCTGGGCACGGTGGGGCCACGGCCGGGCCGTTGCGTCCAGATCTGGGCGCCACACTCGGGGCTCTGGGGCAGCCGGAGGCTCTCTGGGGCGAGCGGACTGACGCTCCCAGAAGCGCGTTCTGCGATGCAGGAGTGACAGGTTTGGGACAGCAAGTCCAGAGAAGAGGAAAGTGAGGGAGTCCTGATGGCAGTCTTCAAATACATTAAAGGCTGCTGCAGAGCACACGGGGCTGCTCCAAGCGCTCGCCGCGGCAGGGCAAGGACCGTGCTGCCATTTCGTCGCGGAGGCGCAGGAAAGCACCGGGGTCAGATCCCTTGCGGGAGGAGTGCAGTCTCCGTCACTGGCGGTTTTTGTGGAGAGGTTGGAGTGACATGAGTGCACCCGAGCCTGCCTTGAGGAGCGATGTGGCCAGGTGACCTCTGAATGCTCTTGCAGCTTTGTTTTACTATGGTAATATCACAGCTGGAGGTAATGTCATCTGCCCCATCCAGCCTGATAGTCCGCTGCTCCTCCAGTTCAGTTACTTTGTCAACAGCAGTGTTACACTGGGAGCTCAAGAACTGCTCCGTGATGGCACCTCCCAGCCAAGAGAGCCCACCCTGCAAGGTGGTCTGGCTGCCTGTTCCTAGATGCAGGACCTTGCGTGAGTTCTGCTAAAATCCACACTGTTCTTGGGAGCCCAGTTTGCCAAGTGATACAAAGCAATTTGTGTTAACGACCTGTCACCCCAGTGATCTACTCTGTGCAGTTTTTATATAGCCTTCAAGTTTTCTGTTTTTGTTCTTTCCTTGGGCTCATTTGGGGAAGACATTGACTAAATAGCTTGAATCATTGGTTGGGCCAATGATTGGTTGGACCTCTATACAAATACTTATGCTGGACATGGATTTGCCATTTATGATTGCGTGTTCTCATTTACGATTATGTTTGGGGAGCTTTCACTTGACCAGTTTTTACTCTGTACATCAATGGCTGTATGGATTTTGTACAGCTGGATTTTAATGGTATGTGCTGCTCAGTTAATATCCTAAAAATACTGTGTCAACACAGTTACCATTGTCATCAGATATTGTGCTCTTATCAAAAGTAGTGTCACACTTCTCTGATGACCCATTTCTGTGTTGATTGGCATTAGTTACACTGCTGTCCCCTCATTCTTTGCTGATCACTTCTTGTGGTGGCTTTTCGACCGTTTTGTCCAGTGTAAGCATCTGGCTCGCTGGCCATAATTACAAGGGTCATTGCTTTTCCCTTTGCAGATCTAGGCAAGGCATGAGCTTTCGGACTGCATCCATGTTTTAAGGCATATTAAAATCAGCACCTTTTAGCCACTGCTAAGCGAACTCTTCAGCTAATTCTCAGAGCTCGTGAAGGCAAGGGATCAGATCCAGCCACCAGAACAGTTCAGCTCTCACTGCTCTGCTTTAACTTCCCCATGTATGAGTGGGAGGCTTTTCCTTTTCACACTGTTTGCTTCCTGAGTACTGAACATAAGCGGTCATGGAGCACTTCTGCCTTTTCTGCATCATTTATTGCTGATTTCATGGTCATGTCTGTGCAGCATTGTTACCCCAGCATGTGCCAAACCCTACATTGCTTTTGTTGTGTTTTTCCTTCGGACAGGCGCAGCAGCCTCAGTCTCTAGGCAGTGGGATGGGGCCCCCAAATATGCTGAGGCTGGCAGGACAGAGACAGTCTGTCCAGGTTTTTGAGGAGGTGCTGGCCTGGGGCCCAGATTTTTGCCACATTAGGAACAGCCAGTCTTGACGTCTGCTCAGACAGTGCTTTTGGAGGGCCCAGGCCCGACAGTCGGTAGATCCAGCTTTTTCCCAGACTCTGTTATTCATCCATACTTTTGTCCCCATGCTGTCCTTTCCTCCCTGCCGGCAGAATACTTGATGTTCTCTCCCCAGTCCCTGCTCCAGAGCCCTTATACCTGGCTTGTTGCTCTGTCTTTGGTCTCCCTCCCCACCTCCAGTCTTACCTGGTACATCATCAGTTGCTGCTAGAGGCAGATTTCTTGGGGAGGCCAAACTGGGATGGGGAGAAGGTTAGGAGGCTGCATGATAGTTTAGATCCATGGACATTAGTTCTAGGTTGGGCTGGTGGGAAGAGGGAGCTTTGGTCATTTGAGCATGACCGTTTCCAGGCCCTGGGAGTGTGCTGTGCCTGGAGACCACAGGATGGGTCTTGTGTAACATCCTGATGGGGAAAGGGGATGAACGGACACCTGAGTTGCCCGGGACCTGCTCTGCCTCCTGAAGTGTGTCCCTAGCTCTATTCATTTGACACTTTTAAGGAAGCATTGCAAGCAGGCAAGGGAATATCCATGCCTTGTGAGACCCATGTCTTGGAGTGTTGTTCCCCTGCCTGTCCTAAATTGTTCTTTCATTGTCCACCCGTCTGGCTGTGCTTTTTGTGATGGAAGAAGGTCTGGGAGCACTGTGGTAACGGAGCAAGAAGTGTCAGCTGGTGGTGAGGTTGGCTTCTGCCTTGTGTTCACACTATCCTTCAGCACCAGAGGAGTTGCCCAGAGGGAATGATTTGGCACAGGAGGGTATGTGATAGGTCTCAGAGGACCTGGGGTTCAATACAGGCATGCGGAGACCCTCATCTCTGAGAATGGCAGGACTGCCTGGGGAGACATGCTGGGGTTGGTGAGGGAATGGGTGCAGCCCTTTTCCTACCAGTCCCAGGGAAAATGCTGTTGGGAAGACCAACCTAGATGTTTTCTTGAGTCCTGATCTTCGTGTCTCCTACGAGGGGTGATTCTGGAGCTGAGTGGGAGATATCTGGATGAAACAAAGCCTAAGACTCTTGGCACTTCTCTTTTAGGGCATTCTCCTCAAACGCAGTGGCAAGTCTCTCAACAAAGAGTGGAAGAAGAAGTACGTGACACTGTGTGACAACGGAGTGCTCACCTACCACCCCAGCCTGCATGTAAGTACTGCACTGGAGTTGGGTTGAAAAGCAGAGTGGAACAGAGCAGTCAGTCTCTGCTTCGTGCTATGGCTACTGCTGCAGGTCCTCTTGCAGATGCCACAGTCGCAGAGAGTTGCTTGGAAAGGGTTTGGCAGCAGATGAAAGCTGCTGACCCTGAGCAGGAGGTTCAGCACTAGCCCTCAACAGGGCGGGCTTACTCAGCAGAGCTGTCTTTTTACCAAAGTCTGGAGAAAACCCCTTCCCTGTCATGAAGGCTGTCTCTGCAGTGGGTGGGAAAAAAGCTGATAGGAACATCACTCTGCACAGAATGATGCTCAGTAAATGCATCCTTTTCTCTGTTTCCCCTGCTCAGTCCATTAAAGCAGAGGCTGCTGCCTCCCTGCATCTAGGGTGAGGAACAGGCAGAGAACTCCTTGCAGCCACATCTGATGGTGCCATTTGGGTGTGGAATAATTTTCCTGGCTGCTAGGTATTGGGTAATGGAGATGAGGTGCCTGTGCAGAGCCTGCCGAGCTGAGCTGTCACTCGATGCATCTCTGATCCTCTTCACTGCTTGGCTCAGGCACACAGCTGGCTCCCCATCCATCTCTGTCGCCTCCCCACTGTGGGGCTAATGACTTCTTCCCCATTCCCTCTTGAGCACAGTTTGCTGCTGAGACAGTGAGCCGCGGACAGACACACCTGTGACACTGAGACCACAGCACCCTCTGCAGAGGATGCGTTGCAGCAGGGCAGCCTGGCCGCGGTGGGAGGCGTGGGGCAGGGCTTGTTCGCAGGGGGGCTGAGCAGGGTGCCAAGCGCTCACCGGGCCTCAAGGCAGGAGAGCGTGGCGTTGCAGCTCCCGCGCCTCCTGAGTGCTCTGGGCCCCTGGTTTGTCCCCGATCTCCTCAGGCACACAGGTATTTGAGTGCCTTGAGCCTCACAGACTTTCTCCTGCATCTCTGGCTCATGGGCTTGTGACACTCAGTCCCCCAAGTCCGGAGCCACTGAGCCTTCCAACCCTCCTATCCTTTCACGGGAAGACCAGTCCTTGCATTTTCCTTTCCTTAATTCAGGGGAGCTTTTAAAACAGTCTTTTTTTTTTTGAGTCTTTGACCCTTGTGTCATACTGTGTGGTTGTGCAGTTCCTTAACTTTGCAATCCCATTTTTTGGTCTTTATAGACCCAGACTGGGAGGGAATGGCTGCTGCTGTATGCTCTCTGTGTGTGCTCACCTGCGTTTATCAGCTTTCCATCAGAGACATTGTAGGCTGTTGTTAAAATCAACTGTAGAGGCAGAGTAATTTCTGGGGTGTTGTTTAACTGTTCTCAGCTGATGCTGCTACACACTAGGTTTGTCTCCTCTTTACACCATTTGTTCCTCAGAGGGTGATCTATTTTGATGTCATTCGCTTTCCTTTGCTTCTTCAGTGTTTCATTTCATTACTCTGTTGCCCCAAACAAAAATCTGGTTTGCTTCCACCTGGTGCAACTGGTGATCCACAGCCCATTGCTAAGAAAGGTACAAGAGGGGCCTCCCCTCCCCTAGATTTCACTGAAGGCTTTGAACCTTGCACCAAGCTAAGTGTTGCCCTGTGTGTGTCCCCACAGCAGGGGCTAGTTACTCGTGGGCCACAGAAAGCAGAGCTGCTCGCTGCCCAGCTCTGACTCCTGCGAAACAGGAGGTCTGTGTGCTCCCTCCTTGGCATTGCCTCCCTGAGAACTGGGGAAGAGAATGATGACACCCATCGTCGTGTTAGTTTTTTTCTGTGATGGGGACAAGCTCAGGCTTTGGTCAGCAGTGTGCAGTTCTGATGAGCAGGGGCCGTTCTGCCTTGCCTCGCCTTGCTTTCCCTCTGGGCGTCCGGTGGACAACCTGCTTGGAGGGGTCAGATGCAGGACAGCAGCCTGGAGGAAGAGGTGCTTCAGAAGAGGATGTCCCATTATATCCTCTGCTCCCTATCTTCTGGAGTGAATCAGGAGATGCTGCAGTGCTTGTTTGTCTCCAGTCTGCACCTGGGATGGGGCAGCCCTGGCTGTATGTACAGACTGGGGGACGAGAGGCTGGAGGGCGGCCCCGCAGAAAGGGGTCTGGGGTGGGGGTTCTGGTTGGTGGCAAGCTGAACGCGAGCCGGCAGCGTGCCCTGGCCGCCAGCAGCGCCAGTCGTGCCCGGGGTGCGTCAGGCACGGCCCTGCTGGCCGGGCGAGGACAGGGATCGTCCCGCTCTGCTCTGCCTGGTGCGGCCTCACCTCCAGCACTGTGTGCAGTTTTGGGCACCACAGTACCAGAAGGACATAAAACTATTAGAAAGTGTTCAAAGCAGGGCTACAAAGAATGGGGAAGACGTGTGAGGAGCAGCTGAGGTCCC